>NEWO01000800.1:213821-227457 GCA_003013225.1 Phalaenopsis aphrodite
CAATGTGAGTTAAGTCATCGGGATTGACATGAGTATGACTGTGCTAAGAATCCAATGGAACTAACTTGTGCCACCCCCTTTCACGACACCTTTTAGATCTATTGGATCCTTAGGATGGGGCCGGTTAAACAACCTCATCAAAGTCATACCATACCCATACTCACCACACACTCAGATATTAGGTTGATGCACTTTTTGTTAGATGATGTGCTAGGCTAGGACTTAGAGTGCTAGGTAGTATTTTTTGACACCTCTGACTATTGTTGTGTGATGCATTGTTTTGTGCTAGCCATGTGTCACCTTCCTGCTTTTTTGGTGTGTTTGCATGCTCTCTTGTATGTGATAGTATGTTAGGGCGATTTTCTGCAGGTGTCATGCTTACATATACACACTCACACAAGGCTACTATGGGGGAGCATGTAATAATTTCTAATCATCCGTTTGCAGGTTCTCTTTAGCTCCCCCAATTATAAGGCACGGCTTGTTATTTTGTGATGCATGGCGTGCCTGCTAACACTTGTTTTCTGCAGGTCGAGTCTTTATTTTCCAAATGTATTTGATAGAGTCCTAGGAGAGTCTGCATCGGAAATAAGGTACAGGCATGGGTTTCGAGGCAGATGATGCGTCAAACTATGTGACAAGGGCCAAGAGCAGCAGCTCGTGTCCCGTACCTTAAGTCCGAATTTTACATTATTGTATAGACTTAGGACCGGGCATATATATTCGGAGTCCGATCACTTTTACTGCTTTCACTGGATTATGTTGCCGGTCCAGCGGTATTTGGCCTGTTTATATATTTTTTTGGGCTGTTTTCTTTTTCTTTCTCTTCTTGCGTGCCTTTGCATGTTGGAGCGTTTTATATTATTTCTTTCTGTGTATCTGGGATCTCACAATGCGATATAGGCTCATTAGGATTTAAATTCCTAATTTTTCTACTAAAAAAATCCTAAATAAAATATTCAAGATAATTAAAATTTAGGATTAAAATATTCAGGATTTAAAAAATTGTAACATTTACTTTCTTACATATACTAATAGGGCATTCACAGTGTTTAAAGTCCGCTCTAGATAACTTCATTTATATTTGCATGTCCCGAGGAGGAGCCCCCGTGCTTCTTCAATCAGACTGACCCAGCATACCCTTTATAGGTGGTTTTCTAGTGNCGGGCCGCTGCCACCATGGCACGCCCACCTCTTTGGGTCGCTGCCGCTTCGGTATACCCCTTTGGTACGCTGTCACTATGGTATGATCACCTCTGTTCGAGTCCCTGCCCCATGGTACACTCATCCCTTATATACTTTGATTGTTCATTTGCATTTGCATGTTCATATGGATAGTGAGCTAGACCCGTTAGGAGAGCGACTCCTGTGTTGGTCGTGATGCCTTAACGAACATTGCTCATCAGGTCGATCCGGATGAGCAATGTGAGTTAAGTCATCGGGATTGACATGAGTATGACTGTGCTAAGAATCCAATGGAACTAACTTGTGCCACCCCCTTTCACGACACCTTTTAGATCTATTGGATCCTTAGGATGGGGCCGGTTAAACAACCCCATCAAAGTCATACCATACTCATACTCACCCCACACTCAGATATTAGGTTGATGCACTTTTTGTTAGATGATGTGCTAGGCTAGGACTTAGAGTGCTAGGTAGTATTTTTTGACACCTCTGACTATCGTTGTGTGATGCATTGTTTTGTGCTAGCCATGTGTCACCTTCCTACTTTTTCGGTGTGTTTGCATGCTCTCTTGTATGTGATAGTATGTTAGGACGATCTTCTGTAGGTGTCATGCTTACATATACACACTCACACAAGGCTATTATGGGGGAGCATGTAATGATTTCTAATCATCCGTTTGCAGGTTCTCTTTAGCTCCCCCAATTATAAGGCACGGCTTGTTATTTTGTGATGCATGGCGTGCCTGCTAACACTTATTTTCTGCAGGTCGTGTCTTTATTTTCCAAATGTATTTGATAGAGTCCTAGGAGAGTCTGTATCGAAAATAAGGTATAGGCATGGGTTTCGAGACAGCTGATGTGTCAAACTATGTGACAAGGGCCAAGAGCAGCAGCTCGTGTCCCGTACCTTAAGTTCGTATTTTACATTATTGTATAGACTTAGGACCGGGCATATATATTCGGAGTCCGATCACTTTTACTGCTTTCACTGGATTATGTTGCCGGTCCAGCGATATTTGGCCTATTTATATATTTTTTTGGGGTGTTTTCTTTTTCTTTCTCTTCTTGCGTGCCTTTGCATGTTGGAGCGTTTTATATTGTTTCTTTCTGTGTATCTGGGATCTCACAATGCGATATAGGCTCATTAGGATTTAAATTTCTAATTTTTCTACTAAAAAATCCTAAATAAAATATTCAAGATAATTAAAATTTAGGATTAAAATATTCAAGATTTAAAAAATGGTACCATTTACTTTCTTACATATACTAATAGGGCCTTCACAGTGTTTAAAGTCCGCTCTAGATAACTTCATTTATGTTTGCATGTCCCGAGGAGGAGCCCCAGTGCTTCTTCAATCAGACTGGCCCAACATACCCTTTATAGGTGGTTGTCTAGTGCGCATAAGATGTTAGAAGGTTCCCCGACCCAGACGGGGTTGTCCTTTTGTTGGGAGGGTTTCCAACTTTGCAGCTGAACCTCCACTTTCTTTTCTTTCCTGAGGTGTCCTCGCCACTTCGGGAGGTATAAGTACCACCTCTTTGAGTTCCAGCTGATAGTCATAGGATAGAGTTTCGTTCCTTTTACCTTAGGGCTACCGGAGTTTCCGTGGATGACGCAATTCACGGATTGCTGATCGGGGACCCCAGGTTGTGTTGGGTCTACTACCTTCACAATCAGGTAGACTTAGGGTCCTAGTAGCTTGGGATGACGGGTCTGTGGTACCCCGACCTAATTACCTCTACCTCTTAGGACCACTCTTACCTACTTTTTTAACACCTCCATTGAGCCTTGTCTCTTTTTTTGCCTTTGTCAAAATCATCACGACGGCCTGATGATCGTTGAGCTGCCGCCCGTTTGGGATACGATGATTTGTCCTCTGCCCTTATGATTTGGATGTGTTTTGACATATCAGGACTTTTCGTTGGGATGACACAGTTATTTCATAGGTTCTGTATGCTGATGAGTACGCTATCTATATGGGGACCACGAGAGACTCACTTCTCGCCCCGTGGTTTAGTGAGAGCTTTGAAGCATCAGGACATTCCCCCTGTGAGATAACCTCCCTTGACAACACCATACTAGTTGTCATTTTTCAGGTAAGCAAAACCCCTTTGGATCAAGAGTTTTCTTGGGCAACCCCCAAGATTTAATTAACTAAGTGGGATGTGTCCCCTTAGGAGCATTCATGCCCCAGAATAGGCATCTATACCAGACTCTCTGGTTTTGGGTAGTTTGCGTAGGTATTCTTTTGCGGATATCGATTTAAGGTACTTTCGCCTGATCTTGTTTGGGTGGGCACTCTTAACCTATCCTTGCAAGGTTTACCGCACGTAAGCTCTCCACGTTTTGTGTTTTCTCTTGTTTGTCGCATCGACGTATGTCCCTTTTTATTTGGTTCCTCTCCTCTTCAAATCATTGACCTAATTCGGGAGGGAGATTTATTTGAATAGGAGAAGTATACGACGATCGACAAGCTGACGACTCCTAAAATAATAGAAAGAAAAAATGAACGAAAACAGAATGGCAACTCCGCTGGGATGAGGCTTTCTCTTCACCATGGGAGTTTTGCTCTTGCAGATTCTAGTGTGTCTGCAAGAACAACAACTCCTACGGGGAAGAATCTACCTCTTATTATATGTAGTTGTCGATTTGGGTATATGTGTCTGTTCTGTGAGGCCACCAGGAGTAGCATGTTCTCTCCTTCTGAAGGGGTTCTGCTTACCTTTTTGATGACCTAGCTTCTTCCCCGTTGAAGCGCCACTGTTGTGTCTAGTTAGACCTTGGATTTCAGATCTGTGTTTCAGTTGTTATGGTTAGCAGCTGGGAGCACTTCCGTCCCTTTTCTACCCTCGACAGATCGATTGCTGCATTTTTGCATGCATCGATGTCATTGTAATTTATTTTGATTGTTTATTTTCTTTGAACTTTCTATTTTTGTAATCGTTATCTCTTTCTACTTAACATACATGACGAGTGAAAAGATGGTTACAATTGCTACTACCGGAGGAAACACTGTCTCTTTCTCCCCGAGTGTTTTCAATGCTCCCGAAGGCACTATTACCTTTAATTCTTTCGAGCACCCTGTTCGAATTACCATAAGTAATCCTATGCCAGTTGAGGCGTCCGCTCTGTGCCCTCCCCCTCGAAAGCAGAGTCGTGCATGTTGAGCTATGCCGACTGCGGTAGCTTGTGTCGAGCCTGCCTCTTCTGTGAAGAAGAGGCTAGCGCCCAATGGTGAGGCATCGCAGCGCCCTTCAGTCTTCTCTAGGCTATCGGGTCGTTCCACCATTTTTTCACAATTGTCTCTGCCTTAAGCTGGTGAGTCTTCATGTGACACTGCTGTCACTACTGTTGTCCCAGTTGCGGGTTTGACGTCTATTGCTCTGAGTCCCTCTGAGGTTGCTCCTGCTCCGAAGTTGGGTAGGAGGGCCCGGAGGACTATAAACAGGTTGTTACAGATCTAACAACAGGTCCTTCCTACTGTTTTGTTTCCAACCCAAGTAGATTCCTCGATTCCCCTGCGTGAGAATCAGTTTGTTGTTCTTTCTGGTTGTGTAGACTATGTTCCCGCCAGAATTGTCAGGAGGGGTTCCCTGCCATGTGATATGAGTTATTTGCAATCTGTTGTCCATTTTGATTATGCTGCTACAAATTTTCTAACAAAGGAGGTCGCCGGAGCAGTCACCTCTATGATAGGATAGGGTCCAGTCACTAGGGAGAAGCTCGTGAATCAAGTTTCTGAGACGTTTGAACAAGTCATGGAACAACTCTCCACCGCTTCACGCCCACAAATTCCTCGTAGTAGGAGATCGGGGGGTCTGCTTGTCGGTCTGCTACGAGTCCGGGATACCTGCGCTCCATAGTACAGACCGTCAATACCATTTAGGAGTCCCGAGAGGCTTTGAATGTGGAGTTTGAAGGGGCTATTCCAGAGCTTGGTTCTGTTCCTGTCACCACCACTTATATAGTAGCGATGGTCGCAGCTCTTACTGTGACTCCTTCTATTAATGATAATAAATATAAGGGTGTGTTTTCTTACTGTTCTCCTATTTTGAGTCAGTATCCTGCTTCTATTGTTTTTGGTAGCAAAGCGAGAGCTGGGTCACGCCTCCGCCGAAACTCCTTGCATTTGTATTTAAGAAAGGGTTATCGCCCGCCCGAGAGGAGGTGGGTCCGAAAGAACTCCACTGTTGTACCTCTTGCAGCTTCACCGCCTATTACTAGGGCTAATGTCTTAGTTTCGGGATAAGTCTCACCTCCAGTTGATCGCAGCTTAGAGTTACCTCGAGATAACCTCGAGGGTGGGCCTGAGTTCGATCCTGAGGAAAACTTGTCTAGTGGGTTCTCTGACATTCCTGACAACCTCCTTGAAGAGGATGATCTCCTCAAAGAAGAGCTTCATGACTTTCAGATGACAAAGCATCATGTTTTTGTAGTGACCACTTGAGGTCAAAGATCCTCTATCGACGATCCATCACATGACCTCGAGGAGGCTGACCATCATGAGCCCGTTGAGGTTCAAAACACCCATGTGGTGATCAAGGGGGCCCCACTCCCGAAGAAATTATCGCCCATTCTACAGGGTTAGATAGTGATCCTCACTACATAGATTGCTGCGTTACAGGCTGACCGGGTCGGGACCGATGTAGCCTCACCTCCGACACATGTAGAGACACGTTTAGTGACGCCCGTCGCACCGCCTGAACCAGCAAGACCTGTTCGTGTTACCTCTTCTGATTTTGCTCAAAATGAGCAAGCACAGTCTGACTCGCATCTATAGTTATTAATAGATGCAAAAGTAAAAGCTGCCCTGGAAGCTCAGCAGGGAGAGGCCCCAGTACGTTAAGGAAGACCCTACTCAGAGGCATACGAGTATATACCATATCTATCGGGATTCGTCCCTCCACTTTTCAAGCTTTTTGATAGGGTAGGGAATCCTCGCCAACACATTGCCCAGTTTCGTGTGTTGTGTTGCAATGTTAGGAGTAATGACGCTCTGCTCCTTCGCCTCTTTGTTACTAGCTTGGGTGGATTTACTTTTGAATGGTATGTTGATTTACCAAACGACACCTTCAAAACATTCTCCTAGCTAGAAGATGCATTTGTGAAACACTTTGCTGGTGCACATGATCGAGTCACCTTAAATGATTTAATTTTAGTGCGTCAGGATAACCATGAGCCCTTAATCGATTTCATTATCCAGTGGCACAACTTGAGTATGAAGTGTGAGCCACTGCTCCAGGAGCAGCATGCTGTCGCGCTTTTCATGGGTAAAATTAAGGGCCCAATCTCTGTTTTGCTCAAGATCAATCCCATAAAAACCTCTGAAGTCCTGATAGAAAGGGTAGCTAACCTGCAAAATAGCACAGAATCCTTAACTGATTACTGTCTTTATCATAGGCACTTAGGCCATGTACTTGAGGATTGCTATGTCTTAAAAAATTGGCTCGAAGCCCGCTACCAGGCAGGAGAGATAGAAATCCCAGAGCCGTACCTGGAGAAGCCTTCCGCATGAGGATCAGCCAAAGTCATTACGGTCATTCCAGCTACTCCTGCTACTACTCCTACTACAATTTATGTTATTGATGTACTCCCTTTTCTTTTTGCTACTGATATGAGCTCAGAGCAGGAGCCTGTTCCCTCTGAAGCATTTTGTACTACTAATAAAGCAATGAAGAAAGAAGTTTCTGAGTATTTCTCTATGTTAATGTTTAGCTCTCATGATTCAGACGCAGATCTTTTTAGCAAAGAAGATGAGCAATATCCATTGTTGCCCTCCTTTGATGGCACTTACCGCATATGTGATGACTTAAGTGATTCGTCCAAAGACGTAGGTCAGACGTTTATCCCTCCTATCTCTTCCATAGAGCCTGCTCCCTTGGCATGTCCTGTTGAGAGTGACCTCCCTGGGTCCCTTGACAAGGATATCCAGGAAATTCGCTTGCAAAGCGTCAAACTCCTTCCACCAAGGGTGGTTAACCCCGCCTCACTCAGACGAGATAAGGAGATCGTCACCCAGGAGGTAGATGACTCCCCTGAAGTTCCTGCCCAGGGCAAGAAGACTAAAAACCTTACTAGCAAGGTGGATTACAACGTACTAGCGCACCTGAAAAGGTTGCTAGCATCATTAAGCATCTATGATACTCCTTCTGTCCTTTGAATTGAGGGAGACTTTAGTGAGAGCTCTTTTAGAGCTTGAAGTCTTCCATGCTTACTACACTGAAGAGAGAATGAAGGAGGTAGATCTTCCACAAGAGATAGCCACCATTGCCTTTTCTGAGGAAGATTTATTATTGGGCACTGCAGACCATAATCGCCCTGTGTATATAACGGCGATAGTATACTTCACAGCTCTAAACCGCATATTAGTTGACCCCAATGCTTCTGTTAATATTATTCATGTAAACACTCTTGAGTTGCTCTCATTGGGCACGCGGCAGTTGTGCTCTGATAAAATCATGTTGAATGGCTTCAATGAAAAGGGTCAGAAGACCCTGGGGTCCATAACTCTTCCTATCCAATTCGGTGGCTTCAAAAGAGAAGCCAAATTTCACGTCATTTACGGGAATACATCCTTTAGGGCCTTGCTTGGATGACCCTAGATTCACGAACATGGGATGGTACCTTTGACCCTCCATCAGTGCATCAAATACATGCGTGGAGGAGAAGAGTTTTCCATTCTGGGGGATGTCCAACCCTTCTCTACAAACAAAGTCGGTGTATATGACGATGTTGAATATTATGTTCCTGATAACAAGACATCATTACCTTCTTCTAGTTCCAAGGGGCGTTTGCACGACCCTCATCTTTCTAGGCCTCGCCTAATCAAAGGCAAGGAGATGACATAACGAGAAGAAAGGTCCCGCACCCGCTTACGACGAGGTCCATTTAAAGGCTCCCCACTCTGCCGACCTCTAGAATCACAATATGTGTTGATTCTGACATGAATTCTGATGCAGAAGAAGCCTTCCAGCTGGACGTGCCTGGATATTCACAAGGTGCCACTCTAGATAGTTCCGATGAACAGATTCTTTGGTCGCCATTTGTGACGATGGTCCCTCGCCTGACCACGTTAACATTGTCGGATGAAGTGCTGACTATCAACCCAGTTCCATAAGGCTACTTTAAAGATCTAACAACCAAATGTGCTGCCACAATTGAAGATCTTAAGACTTTTTATGTACCCCTAGGCCTGGGGCTAAGGAGAATGTCATTTTATTTTACAAAGTTGATTCTCATGTAACCAACTCTAATGTGACTCCTCTATGTGATGATAATGAAAAATTAGAGGATATACCTCTTTCGTATTATTGTTCACTTCTCATTTATAATTTGTTGGATGATGGGTTACTGCCTGAAGGATGACCTATTCATTGAGCCAAATTATGTAAGGCTATGTGGAAGGATAGACTCCCAGGAGATATAGCTGGCTTGAGATATGTCAAGAGGCGGGGCAATGCTAAAAGCCCCAAAGCCTCATGCAAGATGATCTCCTCGCCTTATGATAACAAAGGTGCAACCTCTAATGATGAGGAGGTTGAAATCAAGGAGTTTCCTCCTGAGCTAGAGGATGGCGTCTCTTCAAACGTAGACGAGTTGGTCGAAGTCAACTTAGGCACGACTGACTACCCCCATCCCACTTATATTAGTAAACTTTTGTCTGCCACCATGACCGCCAAAATCAAGGAGATCCTTAAAGAGTTTTGGGACTACCTTACTTGGAGCTATTCTAAGATTCCCAGTTTAGCCCCAGAGGTAATAGTCCACAATCTCTCTATTGATCCGAGTTTCACTCTCGTAAAATAAACACCTCGGAGGATGTTGCTCGAGTTTGAGTTAAAGTTTATTGAAGAAACCAAAAAGCTCATTGAAGTCGGGTTCATTAGGGAACTTTCTTACCCTACTTAGTTTGCAAACACCATACCCGTTCGAAAGAAGAATGGGCAGATACTAGTCTACATTGACTTTCGGGACTTGAATAAGGCTTGCCCGAAGGATGACTTCCCCCTACCAATCCCGGAGTTGATGGTAGACGTCACTTAGACACATGCAATGTTCTCCTTCATGGATGGCC
Source organism: Phalaenopsis aphrodite (assembly GCA_003013225.1). NCBI lineage: Eukaryota > Viridiplantae > Streptophyta > Magnoliopsida > Asparagales > Orchidaceae > Phalaenopsis > Phalaenopsis aphrodite. Next base: position 223,082 of record NEWO01000800.1, read on the forward strand.
AGCATGGATACAACCAAATCTGGATGGCTCCGCAGGAAGAACAACATACAGCGTTTTGTACGCCCATTAGCATATTTTGTTATAAAGTCATGCCCTTCAGTCTCAAAAATGCTGGGGTGACCTATCAGTGTGCCATGACTCATATTTTCAAAGACTTGCTACATCACGAGGTCAAATGCTATATCGATGATGTAGTGGTTAAGAGTCGATCCGAGGAAGATCATCTTATGGATCTGAGGACTATCTTTGAATGCCTTAGGAAGTTTGATTTAAAAAAGAACCCGTTGAAATGCGCTTTCAGCGTCTCTTCCAGGAAGTTTTTGGGCTTCATAGTCTGACACAGAGGTATAGAGATTGACCCTAGTAAAATCAAATCCATCATAGAAATGGAACCTCCTACAAGCTTAACGCAACTACACTCCCTACAAGGAAGACTTGTGTTCATAAGGAGGTTCATTTCAAATCTCTCTGAGCGTTGCCTTCCTTTCTCTGCTTTGGTAAAGAAAGATGCCTGTTTTCCACTGGGATAGAGCATGTCAGGATGCTTTTGATGATATCAAGCGCTACTTGCTTAATCCACCAGTGTTGGCTGCTCCTGTCCTAGGGAAGCCCCTCATACTCTACATCGCCGCTCTTAAAGAGTCTGTGGGAGCTTTGTTGGCCTATGTTAATGAAGAAGGGAAAGAGGGTACCCTATATTACCTTAGTCGGAGCCTTATGCCGACCGAAATGAAATACTCGCTGATTAAAAAGCACTGTTTGGCGTTGATATTCTCGGTACAGAAGTTGAGACATTATATGCTCTCGCACCATATTGATTTGATCTCAAGGGTAAACCCCTTGCAGTAACGGATGACTCACCCTACTCTATTCAGGCGATTGACAATATGGGATATGCTCTTATCTCAATTTGATATATCGTATATCCCTCAACAAGCCATTAAAGGGCAAGCTCTGGCTAATTTCCTAGCGGCACATCCCATCCCGGCGGACTCACCGCTAAATGATGACTTTCCGGATGAGCATATGCTATCCATTGACTCCCCTGAGTGGGAACTCTTTGATGGAGCATCTTCCTTAAAAGAAGACCCATCAGGGTCCCTTTCGAGGGTGACGACCGATATCAACCCCATTTTTATTTCTTCTGAGCGGGTCATCCTTTGCTATTCTTATAGCTTGACAAAACCACACACGAATAATGAGGCGGAATACGAGGCCTTAATCCTTGGATTGGAATTAACCGTCCAAATGAACATAAGGAGGATCAAAGTTTACAGGGATTCACAACTCATTATCTGTCAAGTTCTAGGAACCTACAAAGTCTTAAGCCGGACATCTTAAGCTATCAAAAGAGAGTTATGGCATTACTAGAGCACATCCCCGATGTCACCTTAGTTAGGATCTCTGGCTCTCTGAACAACAAGGCCGATGCTCTAGCTAAGCCATTTAAGGAACTGTCGAGTCTTACTGGCGATCTCATGACAGTTGTGATCCAAGATAGGAGGGTCCTGTCACCAATTTCTCTTGAACCTTTGGATTTGACCACTATATGAAGTGAAGGTGTAGTCCTATCCGCTTCTGACGTGACACCCGATGATTAGCGTCAGGTCATCACATCATAACTAACGAAGGGCATACTTCCGGATGACCGCTCTCTCGCTACTCATATACAAAGGATAGCATTGTCATTTACCCTCCTAAATGGTATCCTTTAAGGACGCTCATTTGACCAAATGTGGCTACGATGCGATGGGAAAGATGAAATTCAGAAAATCTTAGTTGAAGTCCATGATGGTTTTTGTGGGTCCCATCAGTCGGGCCCCAAAATGAAAGCCAACATTAAAAGGCTTAGGTATTATTGGCCTTCGATGACCCTTGACTGCACAGATTATGCCAAGCGGTGCCATCGTTGCCAAATTTTCAGCTCAATACCTCTCCAGTCCCCGAATACACTGCACCCGACAGTAGCATTCTGGCCATTTGAGGCTTTGGGAACTAATATTGTAGGGCCTATCGACCCTTTGTCCTCTAAAAGACATCATTTTATATTAGCAACCACCGACTACTTTTCTAAGTGGGCGGAAGCCCTTCCTTGAAGGAAGGCAAAGCCGAAAATGTGCTGCATTTTCTGAAGAATAATATCATGTATCATTTTGGCGTGCCACAATGGATCATTTCCGACAACGGCTTGGCCTTCAAGAATACTAAGATCAATTGATTCGCACGTCGGCATCAAACCGATTGAAGATATTCCACGATATAATTCCCGAGAGAAAACGGTATAGCTGAAGCATTCAACAAGACCCTCGTGAATCTCATGAAAAAGACCCTTCATGTTAACAAAAAGGAATGGCATGAGAGACTCTACGAGGCGTTGTGGGTGTATCGTATAACATATCGTACCCCTACCGACTCTACCCCTTATGCTTTGACGTTTTGATCCGAAGCAGTACTTCCTTTGAAAGTTGGATTGCCTTCGTTGTGGGTTGCACTAACCAACAACATCACCAATGATGACAACTTTTGAATCAAGTTGGAAAAGCTTGATAGCCTTGAAGGGCTTAGACTACAGGCTCAACAAAACCTCGAGCTGTACAGCCACCATCGGGTCACTTCCCTATCGGGCTTAGACTACAAGGCTTGATAGCCTTTACAGATCACTTCCCTATCGGCACACCTCTCAGAGCCACTGCCACCACGACATGCTACCTTCATCGGGCCACTGCCACCATGACACGCCCACTGACCAAAGGAAAATATTTAGAGATTTTCATACCTCTTTTATATTATTTTTAATGATATTGCACTTTAAAGAAAGGTATTTTTGATGTTTTGTTGCAGGAATAATGAATTATGGTCAATGGAGCAAAAAGATGCAAAAAGGACCAAAATGTGAAGAATTGCACAAGGGCGCCGACGACGCCCTTGAGGCCACCGACGGTGAGATTTTCCCGAGGCTACATGACAAATTTTCTAGAAGGCCGCTGACAGCGCCATCGATCTAGTTAGGTGACATGTACAATGGATAAGATTAGATTTTGGAGGGGTGCGTAAGCAACTGTTGGGTAAACTCATCAACATCTTTAAAGAGAACATTTTTGGACGAAAATAAGAAGAGAAGAGGAGACTTTTGGAGACCTAGAGGTTAGATAGGTTCCACTTGAGCTTGCTAGAGCGTGTAATTGTGAGGAATTCTTTGAGAAATTTTAAGAGTGGAGGAAAAGTGAGAGATTTCTTCCTCCTTGCTACTTCGAAGAGGAATTCTGTGTGTTGTAAAGAAAGGAAGAGATTCAAAGGAACTTTGAGGAGTGTTCTTGGGGAGAAAATTAGAGATAAGTTATTTACTTGTTATAGTTTGTATGGCTTTGATTTTATTTATGAATTCCAAGTTGTGTTGTGCTTTCCCCATGAGTTCTGAGTAGTTTTCTCTGTCGTTCTCCTTGTCTCGAGAAATGGTGATTTAAATTAGTGAAGCCATGAAAATGTTTAAGAAATTGTGATGATCTTTTCACATTGATCTTAATTTACTTTCAATCTGGCCAATTGAATTGTTAAAATATGTTGAGTTTTACAACTAAAGTGAAGATTACATCCAAGATTCAGGGTGGTCAGAGCCCTTGGAATTTGGGTGCAAATAAATAGGAAAATATTACTATTGGGCATAGAATTGGAGATTTTAGAGTGACACACTAAAATCCCCAATTTGGTCCTATCGTTTGGGTGCTCATGTGTAAATGTTAGCCCCCAGGTGAGGGGAACATGGGAGCTCCGAAGTGAGAGCCGGTATCCTCCCAACTTAGCCGCAGAATCAGTAACCAAGCATAGGATTAGTCAATGTTCTTTATGCCTGGACCAAAGGGTAAAGAATAGGTATGCTCCTATTTGGCACAATATAATTGAACTAATTCATTTTATCCATTCACTATAATTTCTTGACAAGGAAAATGATGATTTCTTTTAATTTTGAATATCACAGTTAAACATTATTCTCTATAATTAGTTACTATCCAAAATTATGTACTTATTTCAATTGCCTATTAGTGATAGATAAGAAACTTGAACGTTGTTGTAGTTGAAGTATTACTTTTTATTAAATCTTAGTCCGTAGTATTCTATTTCTCCCTGTGGGATCGATATCTAAGACTCCATTAGAGCCCTATATTACTTGAGCAATACGTATACTTGCAGTGACAAATCGACTTTAACATTATTGAATATTATATCTATACATCTTTATTAAATCAAATATATATATAAATTCGCAGTTAAGTTTTTGGCATCGTTGCTGGAATTTAAATCTTCTAATAGCGTCATCAAATTCTTGTAATTGTTGATTTACAAAAAGGTAGGTCAAGTTTTTGGCGTCGTTGCCGGGG
>NEWO01000800.1:256316-279879 GCA_003013225.1 Phalaenopsis aphrodite
GAGCTTCCAATTGACCTTAAAATTACTTCAATCCTCCACCAAAAATCTTCATGACAATAAAATACACAATATTGATCAATTAATTGGGCTCAAAATCATGGCTGGCCTAACCCAAACCCAAATTTTAGCCATCCATGCACAAAAAAATGACTTAAACATATCTAAGCCAACAAATTAATGACCCACAACCACCAAATACACCCTATGGACCAAGTTAAACCCACTTAGACCAGCCAAGATGAGCTATGGACCAATAGACCGTTGATTTAAGGGATTTCACCCCATATTTGGCATAAACTTTAAATATCTCCTTCATCATCACCTACCCTTAGGAGTTAACCATCATTAGCAACTCCTTGAGCCAAGAAGTGACCAGACTCTGGCCAGTCACCTACTAATCCACCGCAAACTGCCACCCCAAGGGAGCCCCAAATGGCCAAAACCAAAAATTGAACTTCCCTGACGTGGCTCACTCCCATTATCCATTAGAGCTTTCCTTCCCTCCACCTCAGCAAGCTTTAACACCCAACTCCAAGCCCTGAGCTTCACAAGACAGCCATGGCTTTAAATGAAGCTCTCCACGACCAAGGAAGAGAGTGCTTGGAACCTTAAAGAAACTCAGCCAAAATCTCACCGGAGCTTCTCCAAACAATCCCAACTGCAATCCCCTTGCTCTCAGTCATTAATAGCCACCCCTTAGTGTCAATTTCTCCACTGAAATTTGCCTTGAAACCAGGACAGATCTCTCCACACCTCCATAGTGAACCAAACTCTAATTAATTGTGCACACACCATCCCCACAGTGAAAGAAGTTGATTCCCCACAAAAGTCCCCTCTCAAACAGCTTCTAACCTAGCTCTAAACCAACACTTGAAATCGAGCTCGATCGAATTCATACCAAGACAATTCACCAAGACTTGAGACTTCATCGGAGGTTTGTTGGGTCCAATCAAAGCTACCACAACCATCTGATCGAGGCCTCCCCTCTCAGACAAAGGTATCGAACCTCAACCCTAATACGAGCTTATTTTAATTCTCCATTTGTAATGGCTTGATTTCATACTTGATTAATCGTATATATGTGTTCTTCTTGAGTAGATGAAGGTTTAAAAACAAACCCCATGAGACGTGGTTGAGTCTAGCTTGAGATATTAAGGTTTTAGTGTGAACAACTTACGGGTTAAGTCACTTGAGGACGATAATAGACAGTTCTTCGATCACGCTTGCATCCAACGGACGGAGGAGATCGAATCAGATCAAATCTCGGTGCGAGAAGGCGGGCGACAAGGAATGCCAAGGTGGAAAGCATAGCGAATGGGAGTGTGTTGCATGTGAGTTCGGAGCCGCCGTAGGTTCAGTTAGCGCCATGCTGGATAAGTAGAAAAATAGGGACGTTCTGAATTATTTTAAATGCCTAAACTTCAAAAATCAATATTTTTCTCTGGAAAAATCATAAAAATAAAATAAAAATACCCTCTTGCTCAATGAACAGAAGAGAATAATGTAGATAAAAAAATAAAAATTATTTTCTTATTCCCTAATTTTTAATGAATTAAATACCCTATGTGGTATTTCAATTCTCCATGACTAAATATTACTCACCTTGGCTTGAAATTTTAAGGGTTCATTCCTCATGATAGAGGCCATTTCTACTAATTTTTCCAAGGTCAGAGGACACCTCTATGCTTCTAGCCCTAATTTTCAAGCTAAGGTGACTATTTTGGTTATTTTATTTATATAAGTCAAAATATCACTTNAAAGATGTTGGTGAGAAAAGATTATTGCAATTGAATGAGCTTGAAGAAATTAGGAATGAATCTTATTATAATGTTAGGATTTAAAAGCAAAAAATTAAAGAAAGGCATGATCAGAATATAATAAAAAGGAAGTTGAGCCTGGAGATTAAGTTTTATTATATAATACAAGATTGAAATTATTTCCTAGAAAACTGAAGTTTAGGTGGAAAGGGTCATTCACAATTGAAAAAGTTTATCCTTATGGAGCTGTTAGTATTAAAGATCCCAAGACTGAAAATGATATTCAAAGTGAATGGGCATAGATTGAAACCAAATTTTGTTGTTCAAAGACCAGTTTTTACAGAGACTATAATGTTGGGTCACCCAGAGTAAAGATTTTGAATGTCGAGCTGACGACATTGAATCAAGCGTTTTGTGGGAGACAACCCAAATTTATTGTTATTTATTTTGCTTATATTTTTTTGATTGGAAAATTATATTTATATAGATAAATTTCTAGTTGTATGGATTTCGTGTATTTAAGAAACTTGAAATTGAGAAAATATTTAAAAACATCTTTATTTGCCTAATTTTATGGAAGATTTAAGAATTTATTAGAATGAAATTGAAATGGCAAAAATTTTGGAACCAGCTTTTGAGGTGCCAGATATGGCGCCTGAGGCGTCACTTTCCAGAAAACTGGTGCTTGAAGCGCTAGAATCGGTGCCTGAGGTGCCGCGATGATGAAAATGACTTGAAACATTTCAAAAGGTGGTTTTAGCTGATTTTGGCAGGATCTCGTCCTTATAACTTCCAAAAACTGATTCCAAAGTCTATTTGAGGGGGGAAAAAAGGGAAGCGTCATCACTTTTCGAATCTAATGGCTTCCCAGTCTAAAAATTCCATGAGATTTGGAATTTTTAATCGGAGAAAGTTCTCCAGTTTCGATGCGCAGAAGTTACATAACTGAGTTCTTGTGAAGAAGAGGCTAATCAAGGAAATGAGATTTGTGAATCGAGGATTCAACACACCAAATACTCAAGTAGAAGAGATAATTGCGCAGAGATGTTGGGAAGTGCTTTGTTGTACCACCACCGTCGTAATTGTCATTGTGGTGAAAGTTTTCTATGCAAATCTTCATAGAATCAACCAAGGAAATGTCTATGTGTGAGGCAGGTGTGTATAATTCACTCCTTTAAGAATAAACAATATGTTTATAATTGAAAGTGTTCATATTTTCCACTATACAAATTTTGCACCTACTAGAGATAATATGAAAGAACTCTATTGATTTCTTACTGATGAAGATGCAAATGGGGAGGCTAGAGTTGATGGAAATATAAGTTTTTATTCTTCATTGTTGAATCCTGCATCTAAGGCGTGGAATTTATTTATTGCATATAATTTAATTCCTACAATGAAAATCAGTAAAGTGATGAAGAAGAGTGATATATTGAATTATTGTATTCAAACTAAAAAACCTATTGATATTGGTGCAATAATTGTGAAATCGTTTTTGGGTTTGATCGTTAATGGAACTACTACTAGACTGGGACATCCATCTACTATTTTCTTGTGCAGTCAATTGCAAGTGTCTTATGAAAGTTGAGAAAAAGGGCTTCTTTCTTGGAAGAATATAGACCCAAAGTATATTGCAACTACATTGGAATGAGGGATGAGAAGGATATGAATATACTGATGGATCAATCATCCCAAAATTCATCACCTATTCAGCCTTACTTCAGTTTGAATGCACTTCTGAAGAGTATCAAGAAGATAGAGAAAAAGGTATAAAACCTTATGCGTGTAATTGGGTACATTTTAAAATGTTGGATCATCTGGATTGGAGGCTGAAGGAACATTTTGAACATACTAGACGTATTGAAGATAGTTTGGTAAGTATGTTCAAGAAACATGCTTGGAACGAGGAAGAATCAATGGATGAATTTCCTTATCGATCTTTCTACAACTTGTATGTGCACAACCAATCCATGGGAGATATCCGGGAGAACGAGAGCGAAGAAGATGTTTGAACTTACTTTATGTACGAAACACTTAATTAGTACCTTTTGCTTATGTTATTGTGTTATGTTGAATTGCATTTACTTCAATTGTTGAAATCTATTTGTGTTTGTTGTTGAGTATTTTGATGTTTAGATTTCAATGTTAGGATGTTTGGTTTGCTTTCGACAGTGAATTAGATTTTTTTAGCTTGAAAATAGTTAGTTTGTAATAGTGCAGATTTTATATATATATGTGAGTTTTGTTTTGTTTGTAAAATTTATGTGTTAAAAATTGTTTAATTATTAGTGCAAGTGTTTATTTGAGTTAATTAGAGGTTAATATAAGTGGTACGCTACATATTTCCTTAGAAAATGAAATCTGGAAAAATTTGGGTTGACGCCTAAGGTGCCAAATTCCATAAAACGCCCAAATATCTTAAAAACCACGAAATTGCCCAGTAAAACTCCCTTTTTATTGCTTGGGTCGTTTCCTACCTCTAAACTGTGACTTAGAGCTTCACATTGTGCAGATTTGAGAAGATTTTGATAGCCAAAGATCTTAGATTTCATCTTCTCTTGGTAAGAGCTTCACTTTAACCAAAAATTTTTTATCTTCACCATGGATTTGTTNTTTTTTTATTCTTTCAATTTATTTAGATTTTATTTGGATTTCCATAGAAATTTCTATGGCTCCACAAGTAAAAAGAGGAAAGCCTACGAGAGATTTTGATGCGAGAAAATTCATCAACTATAAGGCCCAAAACAGTTACAATACTCAAACGGGCTCCAGAAAATTAATCCAGGAACGAGCATTTGCTAGCCCAGGTGGCGAGATCGAGAGGTTGATTATCGCTAGAAATTGGGAGAGGTTTTGCTACTTCACTGCAGTAGCTATCGTGCCTATGATCTGGAAGTTCTATGCCAACTTGTGATTCACTACTCATGATCACATCTTCGTGAGAGGTAAACAAGTTGAATTTTCAAAAGAAAGGATCAATGTGTTTTATGGACTGAGAAATGCATGTCATTTTGAATATGCTACATTCGTGATGACTGATTCATAACTGGATGAAGTAATAGCCTTTCTGACTGATGGAAGGGGAGAATGGAAAATTAAGAATAATAAGAAAGTTAATTTCTCCACTTCCATGATGACTTTTCAGTCAAAACTGTGGCATTACTTCATCTCTGCTAAGTTGCTTCCAACAAATCATCTAAGCGAAGTAACAAAAGATAGAGTTGTGCTAAACTTCTACATTCAGAAAATGATGGCAGTTGATGTTGGTGCTCTTATAATACATCATACTCAGAGTACAGCCAAAAGTGCTACAGGTAGTGATTTGGGATACCCAGCCCTGATTTTCACTTTATGTGAACAATCAAAAGTAGAGTCTCATAAAAATGAAGAAAAGTTGCAGCCACAAAATCGTATTGGGAAGCATACAGTTCAAAAATTTGAATCAATTACTGAGTTCAGGAGTGGAGGAAGTGACAGACCCCTCAACATCTGCTGCAAGGACATCTAGTTCTCGTTTTGCTTTACTTGAGAATAATATGGAGTAACCTATGATTCAACAAATGGATATTATAAATATGTAAAAAGGATTGAAGGAATTGAAGCAAGGAATGCTTATAATGATGAATATAAGCATAGAAGAGTTCAACATGATATAGCTAGCATATGAGAAGGCGATGGATAGACTTTTAAGGGGTGATTATAATGTAGAATTTCCAACCTGCCCCAGTTTTTCTCCTTATATGCAGATCATGATGATGATGAAGAAGAAGATGATGATAATGAGAAAGAGGATGAAGATTGAAATTTTAGAAGTTTAATATGTTTGTTGTTTGTTTGTTTGATATTTGTTTTGTTTGTAATTTTTTTTAAATGTTGAGATATGAACTTTCATTGTAATAATGTGTCGTGAACTTAATTGTAATAATAACTATAGATTTTTACTTTTTCTGTATTTTTAGTATTTTCAGTTTTTATTTTTGTTTTTAATTCTCAGCAAATCCTTTACAATAAATTATGTTTCATTTAATGGTTTAACGCCTGTATTTTTAAAGTTAGTACCTACAGTACACCAGAGCCTAGTTTCATATTAAAAAATCTTCTATATGTTAGTTTTTATTTTTATGCATTTACTTTTTCCTTTCATCTACAAAATTTTGTACTAAACATTTTAAATTACTTCAAAATTTTGGGGGAAAGAAAAATTTCTTTCAAAAAGAAGTAAAATAAATTTTATTTGTCTTCAATTAACTATATTTTTAAAATTAATTTAACATCACCTGGAATATTAAGATTTAACTTTGAATGACTTTATTTATGTATGTAAATATTCTGGTAAATTTAGGTAACAGTTTTTAATAATGAAGGACAATTTTAAAGTTAAAGATATTAGGTATGAAAATATAAGATTATTTTTTCTATTTAAAGTAAAGGAAATTATATTTTTGAAGTATTAAGAATGTTAGAGTTTCATGTAAAAAGAAACGAATGAAACTTTATGAAAAATTATCAAAACTAATATGAATTTACAAAGTGAAAAAAGGTAAGAAGTTTTAACTTTAAGAAGAGGACAGTGAAGTTCAAATTATTAAAGACTATCCAAATATAGTAATCATCACATGAAAACAAAAAAGAAAAGAAAAGAAAGGATTGAAAAGATCCTGAATAAAAAAAAAGAAAAGAAAAAGAAAAGAAAAAAGGGGGAAGGGAATGTGAGGAGAAGATTGAGGAGATGTCTAATCAAAAATTCGCTTCATTTGAATCAACTTAAGGAAAAGACTTTATTACATTTTCTAAAATTATATTTGAGTATTAGCACCTTTACTAGTAAAGTTTTCTTAAAATTCTAATATGGATATTCTAAGCATCCTTAATATGACAAATTACAATTCTTTTTGAAATGAATAAAGATTCAGAAATCTTAGATTTGATTATTAAGTACTCTTAAACTTAGAGTTTGAATCTAGTTATTTAAATTTTTCGTAAATTTTACTATTTTATTTGGGAAACTAAAGTATAGAAGTTTATAAGTTAATCTCTATCCTAAGTCATATATTTTTTTCTTATCTAGTAAAAGTGTCACTTGACGACAAGTAACAATAAAGTTTGAAGGACTTTGACACTCCCAACTAATGTGTTATTTTAAGTGTACATTTAATACTTATTTTTAGTGATATTGCACTTTAAAGAAGGGTAGTTTCATATTTTTATTGCAGGTGTATAAATATTAGCCATTTGGAGCAAAAGTAGCAAAAATGATGTAATTTAGAGCCAAAACAGTGAATTTTGTGATTCTAGCAGCTTAAAGTGCCAAAACTGGCGCCTAAAGCGCCACTTTAAAGAGAGCTGACACCTCTAGTGCCAGAATTAGCGCCTAAAGCACCATTTTACAGATATTTGGCATCTGAAGTGCCAAAACCCAAAACAACACAGTCTTAAGTAACTTGGCGCCTGAAGCGCCAAGAACCTGCGCCTGAGGCACCAGAGATGACTTTTATGAATTAAGGCGGTTCGGGATGAATTTTGTGTGAATTTTGAATGGGCCACTTATTCTAAATGCCTCATGGAGTGATTCAACGTTTTGCTTGAATAGAACTTCTAAAGATTTGCTCTGGAAGGATTTTATTTCTTTGTTTTTATAAACTTGTTTTTATATATGAAATCCATGTTTTGTTGTTTCCATCGCATAAATTCTGAGTAGTCTTCTTTATCCTTCTCCCCATAATGAAATTTGGTTTTAGGAAGAAATGATTTTGTTTCATACGGTTTTAAATGTCAATAATTTGTGATGATTCAAAATTTGATCTTCATTTACTTTTCGATTTGACCAATTGAAATGTTAAAAAGTGTTAAGAAACATATGATCTGAAAGGGCTACTATTTCTACAACATAGTGAGAATAACATTTGATTCCATGAGAGAGGATGTCATCCATGAGGTTGAATGCAAATAAATAGAGAAATATACTTTGTTGGATGTAGAATTCGAGATTTTAAGGTGATAGATTAAAATCCCCAATTTGGTCTAGTTGATTGGAAACTAATGTGAGATTGTTAGCCCTCCGGTGAGTGAGTTGTGGGAGCTCTAGAGTGGCAGCTAGTATCCTCCCATCCTAACCACAAAATTAGGGACCAAACTGTGGATTAGTCAATGTTCTTTATGCACTTAAAAGAGGGTAAAGAATATGATTACTTCTATTTGGTACAAAACAATTTTTATATATTTTTAAATGATTTTAATTTCTTCACATCCATATACTCATTGTAAAGAGGGAGGATGCTTTCTTAAATTTGAACTCTTTTTCACAAATTTTGTTTAGATTTCATAAGTTTGCTTTTAAGACTTTAGCAATTAGTTTAATTAAACAGTTCCTTTTATCTGCATTTTATTTAGCATACACTTAATTATTTTAGATTAAAATTTCATACTTTAGTTTTGTAGTTTGAATTGTGTTTAACATTATAGTCATAAGAGTTTACTTATAAGCATTTCCAACCTCCCTATGGGATCGATATTTAGGACTCTATTAGAGCCTTTTATTACTTGAGCGATATGTCTACTGCATTATTATTAGGAGATTTGCCAGTTTTAAGATTTTTAAAAGATAAAATTATTTTTATTAAAGTTTATTTTGTTGGGTTTACATTGCATATTCATTATTATAACTACTATGTGTATTTTGTAATATTGAAAAATATTTGCAAAATTAACACACAAAAAATCCACTGCATCATTTTACCATGTATATTTCAAAGTTTTGGTTATGTTGGGAGGACTAAAGTTGATTAGAGCGACACCGATTAGGATCCCACTATTACCTCGTTCCGGTACCACTTTTTTCTTTTGAATTTATTTAATCTAAATGAGTTATTAAGCTCATTTAAATTAGGGAGATCTCATTAGCAACCGTGTTTCCTCATCTGAGAGACTCCAGTAAATTCAAAAGAATGTATTATGAAGTTTGTTATTTTGTTGTTTTTAAAAATATTGTTTAATTTTAAAAATAATATTTTGTTTTGATATTGCATGCAAATTTGTTTTAAATTTTTCAGAGTAAAGTAAACAGATACAGGGATGAAAGTATTCTAAAGAAAATAAAATTGCAGTACAAAAATGTAAATGCGTACTTGTCATCTTCTCACACTCTCGCTGAAAGATTAGCTTTGCAGTATATATAATTTTATAGGAATTTAAATAAATTGTAGGAAAAAAAACAGGAAAGAAGATTTAAGCTACCCCTACTAAGTTTTGGGTCATAACACGGTGGTTTCTAGAAGTTTTAATGGATGATTTTCTTGAACAAAGTATAATAGATTCATTCATTCTCCAAAACATCCAAAAAATCATAAAGGTGTTCAGAGTTGACCCCAAACAACCTTTAAAATCCTTTGAAACATTTTGATTTCGTTTGAGCTTATTATATTATTCAAATAATAATCCAAAGTTAAATTTCGGATTTGATTGGTTAACTATCCCATACTCAATGAACCTGATGTTTTAATCAACTCATTAGAGGGGTACTCAAATAGTATGTTGGCGTTTCATTTAAAAGTTACATGAGTGAGTGCCTTAAAGGGGGCAAACTCAAGCTACTAAGGATTTCATGCCCACATTTGAAGCTGGGCTTGTAGTGTTTTCAAAAATTTTTATGATTAACTATGTTTTCTTTTCTGAACCTCATTAAGCTAATTCAGATTAAGCCTAGTTCATTACTAAGCCCTTAAGACTTATGGGTAGATAAATTCTGAATTTTTAGGGATATTAAATTATATGGTGTTCTAATTTTTATCAATGATTATAATATCACTCAAACATTAATTATGAGTCTTAAATTAGTGAGTTATCATTTTTTAAAAATTAAACCCCTCACCTCAGGACCTTTCAATTTAATTAACTTTCAAATTATAATAATTAAGGGAAATTTTAATTATACCCTTATTGTGAAAAAGTGAAGAATTGGTTTCTACCATTTAAACCATTGTGTTTCAATCATTCAAAAGAGCTCATCATGATCAAAATTACTCGTTTACCCTTAATCAATCCAAAAACTTAATTAAGGCATTAAAATAAAAAATTACCATTTTGTCCCTTAGGATCTCCACTTCATAACTCATTAAATATAACTCAAATGAATTTGAAATTTTTTATAGTACCCCACTCATGGGTCAATTAAAATATCAGAGGAGAAAATGTATTTTTTTAATTTTTATTTAATTTTTAATAATTATTTTATTCAAAAAATAGGGATTTTCAATATTAATTCATTTAATAAACCAAAACAAATTATCTGTCCCTGGAAAAATTATTGAAGATTCACCTATGTTAGAGGACCACTAGGACCAATTTTTATGATTTTTCAAGTTGTATTTTAATTATTATAATTATTTAATGATTTTGAGTATTAAATAAATATAAAAAATCCATTAAGTTGAAAATTAACTTCTATAATTTTATTTAATCTCTATAAGTCCAGGAAACCTAAAGAAATAAATTTCATATTTTTGTGATTAATATTTTATTTATTGTAATTATTTTAGTGCAAAATTATGGGAAATTCATTTTTAAGCCTTTAAAGATTTATAACCTCACTTAGAAAATTAGGTAAAATATTTTAATTGCTCCCAAGTGACCAAGGAACCAATTTTAACATTTTGGGGGCATTTTTCTATTTTAGTGATTTTTATCATTTTTTAATTATTTTTAATTATTTAAAATTTGAAATATACCTTAAAAATTAAATATTTATTTTAACTTCAATTTTATTTTTCTTAAGTTTCCATGATCACAAGGGACTCCAAAAACCTTTTTTTAAATTTTCTTAATTATATTTTAATTATTACAATTATTTTAATGCAAAAATGCCATTTTTCCTTAAAAAATCAAATTTGGTGGTAAATACATTTCAAACAAGTTCCAAATTTTTATAGTGGGTTAAAATAATTATTACTTACAATGTGAGTCTAATTTTGTGATTTTTTTTATTTATATTTTAATTATTTCATTTTTCTTTCATTTTAATGAGTTAAATACATAAAATAATATTTTAAAGTGCTTAAATCCATTTTATATTTTTCCTAGGGTTCTTTGATCACAATGAACCTACCAAAATAAGTTTTGTATTTTTCTGATTTATATTTTAATTTTTATAATTTTTTTAAACAAATTGAGGTGATTTACTTTGAAAATTAGGGCTTCCACACTTAAAGGTGTTATCTGACTTTGGAAAAATCAGAGAACACACCTAAGGATAGGGAGTTTAAAACTCAAAAGTTTCACCTCATGGGGATTAGTATTTAATAAGTTACAATTTAATTAAAAAATAAAATATAAGTCAAATAATGTTAATTTTTATTCCACATTGTTCTTCTCTGTTCACCGAATAAGAGGGGGTTTTTTTTTCAGCATTTTTCTACACAAAGTTATGCATTTTCTAAGATAACATAATTAAATAAAACAATTAAATCCCTTATTTTTTACTTAAAAACGTGGCAGTCGTCTCATCCTAGGCAGTCGTTGAAGCCCACGCATCGCTCCGTTATTTCATGCCGCCATCCATGTAGCCACGTTATGTTCCATCCTCTCATCCAACCCAATCTGAACCGTCTGTCTGATACACGCGTGATCGGACGACTCCTGGTAATCGACCCCAATGGCCCTAACCCTTAAACTGTTCATTTTTTAAAACTAATTTCTCTCTCAATTCTCAACCAAATTAAGTGGGGTTTGTTCATACAAATTCATCTAGTCATGTCGAACCTATCTTTATGATTGATCAAGTATAAAATACAAGTTCACTTCATAAAAGCCCAAACATAGCTCATATTTGGGTGTTTTGATCCATACCTCAGTCTAAGAGGTGTTTTGATCCATAAAAGCCCAAGAGGCGTAACCTCCATTCCTGAGCTTTGTTGTGAGCTAACAAACCTCCTCAAAGTGTCAATTTGATCAGGGATTGGGTCTGAGTATGAGCTCGATTGAAGGGTGGCACGGGTCTAGTCTTGGACTATGTTAGAGTGCTTAAAATGATGCAGCTTTTGTTCGGGAATTCTTCTTTGACTCTGGTGAAGCTTATGGGACAATCAATTGGAGTGGCACTTGATGGTATGACCATGGAAGCTCCTAATTTTTAGTTGGGAAATTAAGCATAGACAGTGGAAATGGTGGCTGGAGAATAGTAGAGATAGGCTTTGCAAGGTTGCTAGAAGGTATGGAAAAAATTTGGCAGAGTTTTGTTAGGGTTTGAGCGTTTTTTTTCTTCTTTGGTTGTGGGAGGTCCTTCTTATGGCTCTAGCCATGACTGCCATCAGGGCTAGCCATGAGAGCAGAGAAGCCACTTAAGTGGAGGGAAGAAGAGCTTTAGTGGCCAATGGGGCTTAGCCATCTCAGGTGGGTTCAATTTTGGGTTTAAGGCATATGAGACCTCTCATGCATGGTGTTTTTGGTGGCTGGGGTGGCTGTCCGGCTAGAGTCAAGTCACTGTGGTTGTCCGGCTAGAGTCAAGTCACTTATGGGCTCAAGTAAGTCAGGAAGGTTGAGTGGCGCAATTACTCTCTAACACAAATCACATGTTCATATATATATATATATATATATATATATATATATATATATATAGTAGACCAATAAAATCCAGATTGTAAAATTTTATGAACAGTTCTATAGTTCCCAAAATGACCTCCAAATTCAGAATCATGAAATTTTTGGATAACTTCCTGAATTTCTTTGTAAGACACGCATCATCTCATTACTAAATCTTTGCACTGTTTATATAAATAGGGGTCATCCCAAAAATAAGATTTTGCATCATGAATGAATTTCTTTTCCAGTTGTTTTGTTAGTTCATATGGTAAAATACCACTAAAAATATAATTACAATATTAACATACTAAGGTATTTCCTATCCTTTTACAACATAAAGTTGTTCATCAGGAATAGTTTCATTGATTGTTTTCCCAAATCAAGTATTTCTTCTTGTTCTAGCCTAGATAGATGATCAACATTTTGATTATCAGTCTTTTTCCTATCAACTACTACAAAATTAAACTCTTACATCAGAAGTGCCCATCTTATTAATCTTGGTTTCACATCCTTAATAGTCAAGTGGTCAGTATGCACAACACATTTAGCTCCAATCAGATATGACCTAAACTTATTAAAAGCATAAACAATGGCTAATAGCTCTCTTTCAGTAGTGGTATAGTTAATATGAGCATCATTAAAAGTCTTACAAGCATAGTATATGACTTTAAAAATCTTATCATATCTTTGTCCTAAAACAGCTCTAATTACATAATCACTAGCATCACACATTAATTCAAAAGGTTTCTCCCAATCACGTGAAACAATTATAAGAGCAGTGATCATTTTTTCCTTTAAAGTTTTAATGGCTTTAAGACAATCTTGGTTAAAGTCAAATTTTGTATCTTTTTCCCAAAAGTTAGCATAAGGGCTTAGTAATTTTTGAAAAATCTTTAATATATCGCCTGTAAAATCCAGCATGTCCTAAAAAGCTCCTAACTCCTCTTACAGTAGTAGGTGGTGGTAAGTTTGATATAACCTGAATTTTTGCACGATCTACTTCCATGCCATTTTTTGAAATTTTATGCCCAAGCACAATTCCTCATGCAACCATAAATTGACATTTTTCCCAATTTAATATGAGATTAGTCTTTTCACATTATTCTAGAACTTTCTCTAAATGATTTAGACATATTTCAAATGAAGTTCCAAATACAGAAAAATCATCCATAAATACTTCAATCCTTTTTTCAATTAAATCACTCAAAATTGACATCATACATCTTTGAAAATATTGCAGGTGCATTACATAATCCAAATGACGTTCACCAGAAAGCAAAAGTTCCATAAAAACTAGTAAATGTTGTTTTTTCTTGATCTTCTGAAGTAATATGTATTTGATGATAACTAGTATATCCATCTAGAAAATAAAAATATCTTGCCCAACTAACCTATCTAACATTTGGTCCAAAAAGGGTAAAGGAAAATAATCCTTCCTAGTGGCAGAATTTAATTTTCTATAATCTATGCAGATCTGTCATCCAGTGACTTGTTTTGCTAGTATTAATTCATTATTCTCATTTTTCAAAACAGTCACACCTCCTTTCTTTGGAAGACAATGAATTGGACTCACCCAAGCACTGTCTGAAATATGATATATTATTTCAGCTTCTAACCATTTTAAAACCTCTTTCTTAAAAACTTCTTTCATAATAGGATTCAATCTCCTTTGAGGATCAGCTCTTGGTTCATGTTGATCTTCCAATAAAATTCTATGCATATAAATTGAAGGACTGATTCATTTAATATCAGCTAATGTTCATCTAAAGGCTTTCTTATATCTTCTCAAAATTTATAACAACTGTTATTTCTACGTATTGGTTAATTTTGAGGATACTATAACAGGTAATATAGATAAATCTCCTAAGAATGCATACTTTAAATGTGTAGGAAGTGTTTTTAGTTCTAGTTCAGATGGTTTCTCAATAGATGAAATCAAATTCTTATTACTTTCTGTAGGATCTAACATTTCAATTTCTTCCTGAACATAATCTAAATCTTCTTTACTCACTCCCGTAGATTCATCTTAAATTTTATCCTCATCTTGATATTCCAAATATTCGTTTTCAAATTCTTTTTCAAATGTCTTCTTGAAATATTCATGGCTTAAATATTGCTTGATATCCATTCTGAAGCATTCAATCTCTTGCTCTTTTGCACGATGTCTCATTGATTTTGCAATATTAAATGTAACCTCTTAATCACTAACTCTCATAGTTAATTCTCCTTTCTGTACATCTATCAAATCTCTTCCAGTGGCAAAGAATCGGCTTCCTAAAATGATAGAAATTTCTTTATTTTCCTTCATATATAATACAATAAAATCCACAAAAAAGATAAATTTATCAACTTTTACCAAAACATCTTCTATAACTCCTTTAAGATAGGTAATTGAATGATCAGCTAACTGAAGAGTTATAGTTATAAGTGAAATATCACCTAAACCCAATCTTCTGAAAATTGATAAAGGCATAAGATTAATACTGGCTCCTAAATCACATAATGCTTTTCCAAAAAATATTTCTCTAATAACACAAGGAATAGTAAAACTTCCAGGAACTTTAAGTTTTTCAGGAAGCTTCTTCTGAATTATATCGCTACACTCTTCACTGAGTACAACAGTCTCATTATCTACAAACTTCTTTTTCTTATTTGTATATCCTTCATGAACTTCACATAACTTGACATTTGTTCCATGGCTTCAACAAATGGAATATTTATCGTTAATTTTCTCAATATTTCTAAACATTTTGAAAACTGGTTCTCTATTTTTTTGCTTCAATCTTTGTTGAAATGGACATGGTGGTCTTTCAACTGTAATTTTCATTAGTTTAATAGAACATTCTGACTCAAAATGAAAATCTTCACCAGATTTTTCATTTTTCACCTCATTATTTTCAATTTCAACTTCCACTTTTTTTTGAACTCTGATTTCTAATTCTTTTCCACTTCTCAGTTGAATAGCCTTAATTTGTTTTTTCTTCTAATCTTTAAAATTTACTTCAACATTACTAGGAAACTTTCCCGGATGTCTATTGCTAACTGTAATAACAATACATCCTAATTGATTTTCCATATTTCTAATTGTAGCTCCTTGACTTTGTAATCGGCTTCCAAGTTACAATATCAATTCTTCCATTGACAACTTTTTCTCCTTACTTTACAAATTATTAAACCTGGAAGCTAATAAGGTTTATAAGTTGGATTTGCTTAATTGTTGGAGTTTCCTAATGGGTTTACATCATTGTTTCCCTATTGCGGATTTGTAGCAGTAGAATTAATATTACTCCAACTAAAATTTGGATGATTTTTCCAACCAGGATTATAATAATTAGCATAAGGATTATTAGAACAATTATTTATTGCATTTAAGGTCTCATAAGAAGATTAAGACTCTAACATTTGTCTCAATGAGTTTTCCTCAAGCACATGTGATGTCTGAGAATAATTCATTCCATATTGATCTAACTTCTTTGATATAACGGTTATTGGGGCAGCTAACATAGATATTGGATCAGAGTTATGAATACTAGCTACTCTTTTTGGATTTACCCTTTCAGAGGACCATTGAAAATTATTAGTAGCCATCTCTTCAATTAAAGAATATGTTTCATCGAATGATTTTGACATTAATGATCCACCACCAGCTCTATTATCAATCTAAGAGATCCAACCAATCTATTATAAAAAGTTTGAATTATTAACTAATCTGACAATGCATGGTGTGGACACTTCCTAAAGAGATCTTTGAATCTTTCACAGGCTTCATAAATTGGTTCCACTTCAAACTGACAAAAAGATACAATAATGTTTCTAAGCTTAGCAGTTTTTGAAGGTGGAAAAGATTTAGATAAAAAATTTTTTGTGATAAGTCTCCCCAAGTTCTGATAGATCTAGGTGATAATGAGTTTAACCACATCTTAGCTTTATCCCTTAGTGAAAAAGGAAAAAGTTGAAGTCTAACGACATCATTCGACACTCCATCATATTTAAAAGTAGCACACAATTCTAGAAAACTAGCAAGGTGTAAATTTGGATCTTCAGCTGGTGTTCCCATAAATTGATTGCTTTGAACAATTTATAGGTTTAAGCTCAAATGAATTGGCAGCTACATCAGAGTTTTGTATACTCAAATGAATTTCATTTGTTGTAGGATTAACATAATCACTTAAATGTCTTTGATGATGTTCATTTTCATTTCCAGCATTACTCAAATTGGAAGCCATTTTGCTAAAATGATCTATCTCTTTTTATTGATTTCAAATTATTCTGGTAGTTCTTTCTAACTCTGAATCGTAAGGTACTAAATCTTCATATCTTACACTACACAAAAACAAACACAATAAGTAATTAAAATAAGCAAACACCTTAAAATATGAAGATATTCAAACTAAACTATAATTTTTTTTAGTTTTTCGTTTAAAATAAAATAATTTAAATTATAAAATAATTTACTACTTTCCGTTACTTTCCCGACAACGACACCAAATACTTGATGCGAGTGAATTTAGTGTGTTAATTTTGTAAATATTTTTCAATATTACAAAATTCACACGACAGATACAACAATAAAAATGCAATTTAATCCCAACAAAAATAACTTTAGTGAAAAAAGTTTTATCTTTTTAAAAATCTTTAAACTGTCAAATCCTCTATAAATAACGCAAGTATATGTATCACTCAAGTAATAAAGAGCTCTAATAGAGTCCTAGATATCGATCTCATAGGAAAGTTAGAAATGCCTATAAGAAAATTCTTAAGATTATAATATAAACTACAATTTTAAACTACAAAAGTGAAGTGCGATATTTGAATATAAAGTAATAGAGTGAATGCTAAATAAAATACAATAAAAGATAAAGTTAATTAAACTAATTGCTAAACTTTCAAAAATAAACTTACGAAAACTAAACCAAGTTTTTGTGATGAAGAGTTTAAATTTAAGAAAGCATCATTTCCTTTTACAATGAGTATATGGATTGTGAAAAAATTAAAATAATTTGATATATATATATATTCTTTTGTGTCAAACATGAGCAATTTTATTCTTTACACTCTTTTGAGTGCATAAAGAACATTGACTAATCTAGAGTTTGGTCCCTAATTCCATGCTTAGGCTGGGAGGATATCGAGTGCCACTCTAGAGCTCTCACTACTCCCTCACCTGAGAGCTAACAATCTCACATTAGTTTCTAATCAACTAGACCAAATTGGAGATTTTAATTTGTCACCTTAAAATCTTCAATTCTCCATCTAACAAAGTATATTTCCCTTTTTATTTGTACTCAACTACATGGATGACATCCTCTCCCAAGAAATCAAATGTAATTCTCCCTATGTTGTATAAATCATAGCCCTTTTGATATGTTTCTGAACACATTTTAACAATTCAATTGGTCATATAAAAAATTAAATGAAAATCGGAGTTCAAATCATCACAAATTATTAACATTTAAAACTATATCAAACAAAATCAATTCTTCACAAAACCATATTTCAAATTAGGGAGAAGGATAAATAAGACTATTCAGAATTCATAAGAAGAATACGATAAAACACCGATTTCATATATAAAAATAAGTTTATAAAACAAAAGAAATAAAAACACAACTTATCTCACAATCCTTCCCAAGCAAATCCCTAGAAGTTCTATTCAAGTTTTTTCCCACTTTACAAGCACTCTCAATTCTCTCTCAGGTGTAATGAAGAAGAAATCTCTCACATTCCCTCTCCTCTTACAATTCTTGAAGAAAATCTCCAAGCCCTTGACTTTCTCTCTCTCTCTTTTGCCCCCAAAAACTCTCCTTAACTCTAGACTTCCCTCTCTTTTATTAGAGGTTGCCTCCCTTTAAAAATAATTCAAAATTCTCTCCAAAATTCTATCCAAAAATCAACCTTTTGAATTCAAAAAACATGTTCATTGATCCAAGAGACATATCTCTTCATAAAAAAAAAAACTTCAAAAGTGTTTAGATGCATTGAATCACTCTAAGGGGTGTTTAGAACAAGTGTCCCTTTCGAAATTTATGCAAAATTTGTCCTGAACATCCTTAATCCGCAAAAAGTTGTCTCTGACGCATCTCACGCCAACTTTCTTATGACCACATTGTTCTGAGTTTTGGAGCATCAGGCGCCAAATCAGGCGCATCTAGCGCCAGCTCTCTATCAAATGACGCTTCTGGCGCAAATCTGGCTCCATAATTCCAAAATTCGTAGTTTTTGCTCCAATTTATTCTTTTTACTACTTTTGCTTTAAATGTCTAAAATTGATATTCCTGCAAAAAAAGATGACAATACATTTCTTTAAAGTACAATATCACAAAAAATAAACATAAAATGTATACTTAAAATAATATATTATTTTGGTGTATCATCGACCACAAAGTAATCTTCATGTTGGTAAATCAATTGTCGCGTTCTCCCCAAGTGACTCTGAGTACTATTACAACAAGTGTCTCCTTTCATTTGCTAGAGAATCCATATAATGAGCCGACTGGTGCAGTTAATTTTTTGGTTGTTAAATTCATCTTTTAAAATGTGGCCGCCCGTAACAAAATGTTCCTTGAGCTCTCAATATTAACCAGAATACTCCTTACCTGGTAGTTACTGATGAGTGTTGTAACAACAACGACATCATTTTAAGAATCCCCGGTTAGGGGATGATCCACATCAGTGAACATGATTGAAGGATGGGGCTTCCATTTCGGAACGACAACAACAACAAAGTAGTTCCCCGATCAAGTCCTTTATCAATCAACTCAGACATATGAATCACATCCTAGTATAACTGGGATAATTTCTGCTATGTGAATAAGATTGGCTCAGGTAGGTTGGCCTGATTTGTTATTCACTAGAGTCTTGCCCTTCCACCAAGTTTGATTAGCTCCTCTACTAGGTTATGGAGATGCCTACATTCTTCGGTGTCATGCCCATGGTCCCAATGATACTTACAATATGTGTTGAGATTCCAGAGGGAAGTATCAGTTTTCAATGGAGTCGCCTTTCAGAAATATTCCCTATATTTTATTGCGTCTATCAGTCCTTCCATCAAAACTTGCAACAGTGTATGTTGGGACTTCCTTTAGTCTCCTATAGACCGATGATTTGATTGGCTGCATTAGGTCCGTCATGTTCGTCTTTTTTATCCCTTCGTGATGATCGACCTGTCTTGCATTTCATACATGGGCCATCCTTCTCTCTCCATGCATCTTTCCTCGAATTATTCTTGACCGACTGCCAATCCTATTTCTCACCATTAAAAATTAGTTAGTTCATATACTCCTCAACCGAGATGTGATTGTTAGCTAACTCCAAGAGTTCAAACAATGCCTCAGATTTCCGTAAACCCAAAAAATATTATAATTGCAGACTTTTTCAGTCTTTGCAGCAAGGCTGCTTTAGCAACAACTGACTATAGGTTTCGTACTTCGAGCATCTTCTTCTGAAACCTTATAATGTATGCTCGTAGGCACTTGTTCTGTCCTTGTTTCACATATCACAAAGAATCTTAGTCCCTTAGCGATTTTTGGGCGCTAGCATACTGCGTCAAAAAATAACTTTTTGAAGTCTCCAAAATGAATTGATAATTTCTACGGGCAGTTCGTTGAACCACCTGAGAGCAGAATCTCTCAATGAGTTGTAGAATGTCTAACATTTTAATACGCTGGAGACCTTAAGAAGGCAGATTGCTGACTTAAAGGATGCAATATGGTCAACAGGATCACTTCCACTCTTGTATGGTTCTAGAGAGGGAACATTAAACTTCTCCGATGAGTCAAATTCCACAATATGCGAGGAGAATGCATTTTCCATCTGACAGTAGACTTCTATTGCTCCTTGTTGTGCTCCTTGCTTTGGCGTGGATTTGATACTACATGATACTAAGACTCTTCCACTCGCTCGGTAGCTTGGGTCGTCTGTTGAGTTTGGGGCTTGGGTGCTATTTGATCTAGTTGCGGGAGGGCCGCACCATTCCCTCAAGCACCACTCATGCCAGTTCCGCAATTTGACCTGCCATCCGATTATAGAGCCCTTGATTTTGTGTTGCATGAATTCCAGTATGGACTCAACATTGGATGCTTCTTCTTGATATGCTCCTTAACCTTGACACACTCCTCATCTTGTTAAAGACATAACTCCATGCTCACCAAACCTCTTAGGATGTTGGATCCTAAATTATTTTGTGGATCACACCCAAGGAATAGAGCCTTAGTCAAATGAAGGAAAGGGAAATAAATTAGAAGTAATGCTTAGTTATTTTGAAAGTTTTTTAGATCCCCTCCTAGTGAAAATGATCATTCAATTTATAACTCTTTTGTAAGGTATCACATGTGGTCGGGTGATGTTTGTTGGGTCCGTGAGTATTTCCTTCGTCCGGCTTAATGAACTGACCAACTTCATGAAGAATATACGAACAAGAAAGAATCTAGTGTCTTGAGCGTTTTTTCTATCCGGACTACTGACGTAGCTCTACGTGCGCCGTAGTTTATTTCTGAGTTATTTTCAGGTTATTTCTAAGTTATTTTCAATAATACCGAAATAACCCAAAAATAACCCGCGGTCTTTATTTTTGGGTTATTTCTGTATTATTGAAAATAACTCAGAAATAACCTGAAAATAATTCAGAAATAACTTCTGTCGCACGTAGAACTACGTCAGGAATGTGCACAGAAAAATTTTTGCTTTAGGAGACTTGTGCCTAATATACAATTTTAAATGTAATAAATCTCAGTTGTTAAAATCTCAAACGGCTCCCCTCTAAAATATCGTTGTAGTTTGTGTGGGTTTAGGGCGTTGGACTGCGTCTCTCTTCTTGAAAAAATATTCAAACCCTAGCTCCGAACGAGCTTGGTCCTAGCTATTCTTTCCTTGTCCGCCGACGGTTGTCGGTTGCCTCTCCTCGGCTGGAAAAAAAGGAAATCCAAATGCTTTCGACTGCTGCAAGCCCTCCGTTTTGGTTCCGAGCGCCGTCTCCAATTCTCCATGTTGCCATACTTTTCATCTTATCTCATCCAAGTGCCTCATTAGGCTTCTTTCCGTCTCAGCCAAGGGCTTTCTTACGCTTCAAATGCTTTGGACGTCAGCGTTTTGCTGGTTCAATGTATCAGTGCAGTTGAGATTCGGAGCTGACCAGCTCGGGCACTTGGTAATTTCTCCTCAACTCAATTCCACCTTCTTTCCCACCTCACTCATTTGTTATCTTTGTTCTTTCTTTTTCTTTCACATCCACATTTCTATGTGGTTTGTCGCTTCCAAGTCGAGGGGTATCCTTGTCTCTCTAACTGACAGAGAACGTGAGAAACAGTGGGAGCGGTGAGCACGGTTCAAATCTGCAACTGAATGCAAAATTGTTTCATACCCATTAACTGTTGCTTAATGCTCTTTACTTTATAAGTAAGAAGTTATTTTTTTTGTTTATAACTTTAGCCCCAATAGGCAGGGACAACCAGTGAAATCCATCAACAACTAGAGTCAATTTGAATTAAATTCTTACTTTTTTATTTCCTACAAAATAGGGTACGCTCCCTTGAAATATTTCTTTTATTCTGCACAAAGGAAAAAAAATAAACGTTATAAAGATTTCAAAATTCAGGGGAAGATAAAACCTACAATGATTACATTTAACACTCAGATAAGCATTTCATTTAACAAAATAGATGGCTAAGCATGGCTTGAGATATGATTCTGAATTGACTATGCATTTGGACAAGTTTCCTTTCAATCAGTTCAAAGCTAAACTGTTCAAAATATTTGAGGCTTTTAGGGATTGTTGGTGGAAGTCTAGAGCTGTTAAATAGCTTCTTTATTTATTTATTTTTTATTGTGCTAAGTTCACATTTGTTTTGTCGGCCAATAATTCTTAAATCTTGTTATTCACACAATTATTCTAAATATATCAAAATTTAGCAAGTATTGGCCTATCGTCATCTATCAAATGGACCCATTAAAATCTATATTTGTCTATGCTTGATAAGCATGCACATCAGAACAACTAATGCAAAGTAACTTTTGTATTATGCCTAGGCTATGTTTTCATGAAATGAAGAAAATAAAAAATGCATTTACAAAATTAAAGAATGATGAAAGGATATATTAATCTTAAATCATTGCAGTTCAAACCTAACAAGCCTAATAATGTAGGCTAAGACCCAAACTAATCTATAACCACAATGGAATCTTCCTACTTGAAGCAGCTTTCTCCTTTTTGATATTGTCACTCTGTTGCTGTTAGCGGCTTTCTTGAGCTGTTTTTTGTATGCTACTTTTCCAATGACCAACCAAGACCATTCTTTCTTCTCCTCAAATTAATATTAGTCATCATTCTAGCAACACAATAACTTAATGAGCAACCCCACCTTTGTACATGACAATAGAATTAAATTGCTTCAGTCATCCATATCTCATCGTTGGACTTGCTCTACCAGCCTTCCTCCTCTAAAAAGATGCGAACGTGAGAGCTCTCTCTCTCTCTCTCTCTCACTATCTAATAAATTGTTTCTTCTATAAACATATGCAATTTTTATCTTTTCTTGTTTTTCTGATATTAGGTTTTTACTTGTGTTTGAGTTGTATACATCTCGTATAATTATGTGTAGAAAACGATTTCATTAAACTTGCAGAAGGAACCCACTGTCATGTAAGAAACAAATGAATGCCCATGGGCAAACCTTGGATTGTAGGCTTAGTTAGGTTTATGAGGCTTCAAAAGATGTTCCTAATGGTATACAAGCATTGAGGTAATTTTTTGAGAAGCGATTGTAAGTTATTTATATTATAGTGGTCGAACAAGCATATGGAAATCCAAGAAACGTAAGTTTAGGATTTTTATATTGATGATCTGGAAAAATGTTGGCCTAAAACACATATGAAACATTTAGAGTAGTCTATCAAAATATGATCTGAAGAGTTTTACGATTTTCTTGGGTTTTTTAGATAATTTTTTAAAGGGTTGGAACAAGAGTAGGTTATGTAATATTCCCTTTTACATTGATAGCATAGGTTTAGGAATTTGGCTTTTGTGTGGATAGTGTTAGAGTTAGGCAAAATGCTAAAATAACGTACATATGATGGACAAATGTGATACGATTCAAAATAGATTTCACACAGAAATCAAGGCAAACATATTTTCTTCCACAAACACTAAAATGAAAGCAGATCAATGACCCGACTCGTAATTGCACAATTATTTTAGTTCTGAAATTTGAGCAAAAGATTGACCGAATTTATATATA
>NEWO01000801.1:29818-39989 GCA_003013225.1 Phalaenopsis aphrodite
GCAACATAAATAATCTAACATCAATGCCCAAGGTCCACCGAAAATAATTTTTTTTTTTCTTTTTTTTTTGTTGCATCCTCAAGCAGACCACCCAAATGATGTGTATTCACATCAATGACCATTTTACAACCTATATAGACCATCACTCAAAATCTCTAACATCAGACAGTTGTCATCCCCAAGTCACATTCTCAAACTTTTTTTTTATTCAACTTACCAAACCCAAAATCGAGCCACCAAGAATTCAATCTAAAATCTAGCATTCATATCCATACCACACATCCATGCCACCGAACAACATTTACAAATCTAACGTCACAAAACTAACGAACAACCATTTGCATCTGTTGAAGAAAAAGTGCTTACCGTTGAGGAACATAGCAGGAAAAAGGAATAATAGGAACCAAATAACGTGAGAAACACGAGAGAAAATGATGAAGAGGAACCAACGAGCTTGAGTAACGTGGGAGAAGAGTAGGAAGTGGAGCAACATATCGCAGCTTCCACTTTACGTGGAAAGCCGGATGAGGAGGAAGATGGTTAGGTCGGAATTGAAAAGAGGGCACCATCATAAAAAGTTAAACAAAAAAAGCGGGTTGTGGGGTCGAACCGGTGACCCATGTTTTACCCAAAAAGCATCCGCCGCTCCAAACAACAAAAAATTATGGCGCCCCGCCACGCCGCCGCCCTACAATCACCCGAAACGAGGCCTTAATTGGTGATTTAAAGGTAACATGCAGCCATTTTTTTTTTATAACATCAACAAAATAAATCATACTGAAAAATTATTCCACAATGTTTGGATAAAAAAATCAATATTTACAAGTATAAATATGTTCAACTGAAAAAACAGTTAAACAAAAGTAATAAATAACCTAATTTTAAAGATTTTAATCTATCATGATAATATAATTATCACGAAGATATCATTACAAAATATTTATTATATTTATACCAATCTCCCATTCGCAGAGCAGTGGGCCGAAACGGTCGAACCTTTCATGGCGAAAAAACTGGTTCGACGAACCGGAGCGGTTGATGTAGACGATTTCCCCGAAAGAGATTTATCGAGTGGGCAAGAGACTCTATTCGTCCAGCTGTCAACTGTCGGTGAACGCCCGGGACTGGGGACAGGCGGTCTACATACAGTCGTTTTCACCCAACATGGCCCCAATCGGCCCCACAAGCGTTCTCATCTGCTCTCGTTGCGCTTTTTGTATGAACGCTAAACACATAAAGGAATGATGCGTCAGATAGGTTTTTATCTAAAGGTTGAGGGTTGCGCAGGTTCGATTTTATTCAATCAAAATTTGTAACATGATTACAGACATGTCATGTAAAAAGAAACAAAAATAAGAAATTGAGAAGTTATGAATTTGCTAGAACATGTAATATAATAAGATTCAAAACGAAAGCACTCAGAAGATGCATAAAATTTCTTCATCGTTTTTCCTATTTCTTTGAGCATAAAAAGTAGATTATGAAGAATAAGCAGTAAAATTGACAAATTTAATAGTATAGTGGTTGTGAACCCATCATTTCGCGGGTTGCTAACCGATACCTTTTTTCGAAGTGTTGAAAGATCTCGAAAATACTAATGATTATATTCCATATTTGTTATAACTCTATATTTAGAGAATTATAAATTATATGAAAGATCCTGAGAATCTCTATTTATTTCTCTCACTAAATTAAAGAGATTAGCTGTCTCTTATATTTTGTTATTATTCATTTACTTTTTTACTTTATTCTATTTTTATTGTTTGTCTTACCAATAAGTCCTGTAATAGATATTTATACACCTTTTTTCATCAATAAAATTAGTTTCTCTATTATCTTTTCATGGTATCAGAGTCATACCAATCTTCTTCGGTGTGACGACTTCTTCTTCTTCTTCCCAAGAAATATACTCCGCCTCATCTGCCCCTGTTACAACCGGAATCGATGACACTTCATCTCTCATCAATGACCACAAACTCAATGACCATAACTACCTCTAGTGGTCCTAATCTGTCACGATGTTTATCTGCGGTCGAGGCAAGGATGACTATATCACCGGTGATGTCGTCGCTCCGACCAAGGATGACCCAAAATTCTGGACATGGAATGCAGAAAACCACATGGTCATGTCGTGGTTAATCAATTTCATGACCAACGACATCGGCGAAAATTTTCTTCTCTATGGCACGACAGAGAGTATTTGGGATGCTGCTCGAGAGACATACTCTCACTCAAATAACACATCCAAGCTCTTCGAGATCGAGTCAATCCTCCACGATCTTCGCCAAGGTGATCAATCTGTGACTAAGTATTTTAATGCCCTCTCAAGTTACTGGTAGCAGATTGATATGTATGAAGTTCATGCCTGGTCATGCACTCCGAACTCCAACTTATACAGTCAGATCATCGAGTAGAAAAGGATATTCAAATTCCTTCTCGTCCTCAACAAGTCTCTTGATCATGTCCGCTCTTGTGTATTAGGCTTCAAACCACTACCAAACATTCACGAGGCCTTCTCCAAGGTTCACCGTGAAGAAAGTCGCCAGAAAGTCATGCTTAGGCCTATCTCCACCTCGCCCAATCTCTCTGTTGACGCCTCCGCCCTTTCAGCTCGGGTTCCTCCGCCTCGATACAGCGACAACCCATCACGCAAGGGCCATCATTGGTGCGACCACTCCCGCAAACCAAACCATAATAAAGACACGTGTTGGGAGCTTCATGGAAAGCCAGCCGATTGGAAGCCTCGGTTTGATCACGCTCCCCGTGCCAATAGCGTCGTCGCTGTCGATGACCTTCTTGCACCAACGCCAAGTCCATTCAGCAAAGAGAAACTAGATTTGCTGCTCAAACTGATCGACAAACCACCTGATCTGGCTGTTCCCGAGCCCATCACCGGCTTGCTCGCGCATCAAGGTACATGCTACCATGCCGTCACAGTCAATCAAGGATCCCTCGGTCAGTAGATCATCAATTCTGGCGCTTCTCATCACATGACTGGCGTTGCCTCTCTTCTTCATGACTATATGTCGTGCGGAGAAAACTCCACCATCTGTGTTGCCAATGGCTCTGTCTCCAAAGTCACCAGCTTTGGCTCCGTGCGCATCAACCAAAACATTCTACTCTGATTTGTGCTTCATGTTCCTACTTTAAATTACAATTTAATATCCATCAGAAAGTTGACTAGTGATTTGAGGTGCATTGCTAAATTTTTCCCTACCACGTATGAATTTCAGGATGCGGACTCGGGGATAACGATTGACAATACTGAGTTGTGCTCGAGTCTCTACGTCATCAACAATACTTCACCACCACTACCTGACTGCGAACATTTGTTTACACATCATTCTGTCTTCAATTCTAGTGTCAATAAGGATTTCGAGATCATGTTATGACATTTTCGTCTCGGTCATCCAAATTTTATATATCTTGGAAAACTATTTTCAAATTTATTTACAATAAATATGTTCATTCTTTTCAATGTGAATTTTGTCAACTTGCCAAACACACTTGCACGTCATTTCCATGTATTGGTTACACCTCTTCCCGGCCCTTTACACTCATTCACAGCGATATCTGGGGCCCATCCCGTGTTACAACCCATACCGGGACTCGGTGGTTTGTCTCCTTTATTAATGATCACACTCGACTAACGTGGTTATTTCTTATGAAAGATAAATCTACAGTCAGTCACATATTTGAACAATTCTGCTCAATGATCCAAACACAATTCCAAACCTCCATCCAGGCACTCAAGACTGATAATGCAAAGGAGTACTTCGCTTTTATCCTCGGTTTTTATCTCTCCTCTAAAGGCATCCTCCATCTCCGTTCTTGTGTCAACACTCCTCAATAAAATGGGATCACCAATCATAAGGACCTCCATCCAGGCCCGCTGCCTCATGTTTTCCTCTAACGCGCCTAAGGTTTTTTGGGGTGACACTGTATCCAGTGCAGCCTACCTCATCAACAGAATGCCTTCTTAGGTCCTCAAATTTTAAAGTCCAGTCCAACTCCTTCTCAAATCATTTCCTTACTCCAAGGCAATTACACAAAGTCTACCTACTAAAGTATTTGATTGCTCCTCATTTGTTCACATTCATTCACACAATCGCTGCAAAATTGACTCCAAATCTACTAAATGTATTTTCCTCGGCTACTCGCCTCTTCAAAAAGAGTATAAGTGCTACTCTTGTTTCACAGGAAAAACCTACAACACTATGAATATCACCTTCTTTGAAAATCAACCTTACTACCCCAATTCTAATATTCAGGGGGAGACTTTAAGTGAATATCAGTCTTGGAGGGAAATCGATTTCATACCACCACACACCAAATCCTCGTCCCTTGAACCAAACTCATTATCTCCCAACTCGAATTCAATAAGTTCATCCAACTCACATGAAAATGTACCTAACAATTAGTCTCCGTCTAGTCCTCAAGTGTCCAACTCGCACATAGATCACCCAACACATCCAACACCAATCCAAGAGTAGAAACCAGATCCAACTCCTACAGAAATCCAGTATGGTACGAACACACTTGAACATGAATCTGCTATACCTATGATTGATGACTATGACATTCTAATTGCTTTAAGGAAAGATGTTAGATCCATCCGACCTGCACTCTGGTATGAACACATGATGCATCCTATCTCCAACTTTGTGTCCTATGAAAGACTATCTTCGGCTTATCGAGCCTATGTCATTGCATTCGACAATACACAAATCTCAACCACCATTGATGAAGCTCTCAAACACCCAGGGTGGAAAGCAGCCATCAGTGAGGAGGTAAGAGGCTAAGAGCCCTACAAAAGAATGGTACATGGACTGTTTTAGACCTGCCAAAGGGAAAGAAAGCAATCGTCTGCAAATGGATCTTCAAAGTCAAATATAAGGCAGATGGTACAATTGAGAGATTAAAAGCATGTCATGTAGAAAAAGGTTTTTTTAACAGTCTTACGGTAATGATTACCAAGAGACATTTGCCCCCATGACCAAACTTAACTCCATCAGAATCCTTCTCTCACTTACGACAAATGAAGACTGGCAGCTACATCAACTCGACGTGAAAACTGCTTTCCCAAATGGCGATTTAGAATAAGAAGTTTAAATGGAAGCACCTCCCAAAATTGAAGCATCATTTCTAAGCAACAAAGTCTGCAAACTCCAAAAAATATTGTACAACCTCAAACAATCTCCCTGACTGGAGACTTTATATATGTTTAAAATACAAGATAAATATGGACGTAATAAATATTCAATAATTATAAAGTTACACTTATCAATACAAGTATACCTATCGCTCAAGTAATATAGGGCTCTAATGGAATCCTAGATATCTATCCCACAGGGAGTGGTCTAGAACTACGAACTAATATTTTAGAAAAGCAAGTTCAATTTGCTTATCTATCACTAATATGCAATTGAAATAAATAGATAATTTTAATAACTATAAAATAACTAATGATATTAAGGATGGTTTAATTGTGATATTCAATATATAAGAAAACATCCTTGTCCTTGTCAAGAAATTATAGTGAATGGATAAAGTAAATTAGTTCAATTTATATTGTGCCAAATAGGAGCATACCTATTCTTTAACCTTTGGTCCAGGCATAATGAACATTGACTAATCCTATGCTTGTTTACTGAATCTGCGGCTAGGTTGGAAGGATACCGGCTCTCACTTCGGAGTTCCCACGTTCCCCTCACCTGAGGGCTAACATCTATACTTCAGCACCCAAACGATAGGACCAATTTGGGAATTTAAGTCTGTCACTCTAAAATCTCCAATTCTACGCCTGATAATATTATTTCCCTATTTATTTGCACCCAACTTCCAAGGGCTTTGACCTCCCTGAATCTTGGATGTAATCTTCACTTTAGTTATAAAAATCAACATATTTTAACAAATCAATTGGCGAGATTGAAAATAAATTAAGATCAAAGTGAAAAGATCATCACAATTTCTTAAACATTTTCATGGCTTCACCAATTCAAATCACTATTTCATCAATCTCAAGACAAGGAGAAAGACAGAGAAAACTACTCAGATCTCATGGGAAAAACATAACAAAACTCGAAATTCATATATAAAATCGAAGTCATACAAACTACAAGAAGTAAATAACTTTTCTCTTATTTCTCTAGAAGAACACTCCTCAAAGTTCCTCTGAATCTCTTCCTTTCTTTACAACACACAAAATTTCTCTTCGAAGTAGCAAGGAGGAAGAAATCTCTCACTTTCCCTCCACTCTTACAATCTCTCGAAGACTTCCTCACAATTGTTACACTCTATTGGAAATTTTATACACTAATGGAACCTCTCTAACCTCCACGGCATCTAGAATCTTCTCAATTTTTGGCCAAAATCTTCTCTTAAAGTTTTGGATGAGCTTTCCCAAGAGTGGCCTAAGCATCCCTTCAAAATTTGGCCTTATCCAAAGCTTAAGTAGGCATAACCGTCTATCTCGCCGCCAGTGACCTCGAGGGTGCCGTTGGCAGACTTCTGGAGAATTTTTTCCTGTAGCCTCGGGAAAAGCTCACCGTCGGCGGGGTCAAGGGCGCTGCCGGTGGCCTAGTTCAAATCTCCACATTTTGGCCCTTTTTAGCTCCAAATTCGCTCCTTTTAGCATCTTTTGTTCCAATGACCTCAATTCATCATTCGTGCAACAAAACATCAAAAATACCTTTCTTTAAAGTGCAATATCATTAAAAATAGTATAAAATAGGTATGAAAATATCAACATATTTTCCTTTGGTCAAAATCCCCCAAACTTAACTATTACTTGTCCTCAAGTAATTTTAGTACTATATAAAAGTTATGATCTACTGCAGTAAATTTTTAATTCATAAATACTATAAATTTGACTTAAACAAATATCATAGTGAGATTTTCAAAAAAAAAATTCAAGTAATTGAATTAACTCTGTAGCCACAAGATTATCTAGTCATCATGTTTAAGAGTTCTAGTTTTCTATTTATTTCAAGAATGACTATATGTTGTAATATTAAGTGACTTAGAATATCTAAAAGATAGGAACTTCATGAGAACTTTACTAGTAAAAGACATATTCCATAAGTATAACTTCATGAATGTATTTAAGTTTTCCCTTTAGGTAGGTCCAGTGAAGCCAATTTTTGATTAGGCATGTCCTCAAGCTTCTCCTAACTTCCATAATTTTTTTTTCTTTCTTTTCTCTTTTTCATTTGGATTATTTTCAATCCTATATATTTTTCTTTTCTTTCAGGGATTGTTTTCAATCCTTTCTTTTTCCTTTTTTAAGTGAGGATTACTATATCTGGATTGCCTTTAATGATTTTGAACTTAACTTTTCTTTCCCTAAATTTGAAACTCAAAGCATTTCTTTACCTTATAAATATTTCATAGTTTTTATATCATTGAGCCACAATCTTTTCTTCTCAAATGAATTACAGATTCTTAATACTTCAAAATATAGTTTTCTTTACTTTAATTAGTTAACTATAATCTTATTCTCTTATACTAAATATCTTAAGTTACAGAAATTAATTTTCATTACAAAATATTTCTTTAAATCTGCCATAATATTTAAATAATTACAAAAATATAGTTTTCTGAACTAAATTCACTAAATAAAATCATATAAATAACTTTTGAAAATATTGAAATAGAGGACATCTAATAGTTAATCTTTTTCTTCCTTCCCCCAAAGTTAAATTTTTAAATATGAAATAATTCAGGTGGAAAGAAAAACTATAAATGTAAATCATACCTCAGTATTGTATACATTCTCATCATTCTGAAATTTCTGCAGGCCTTCTAAAATTTTTACTTCATCTGGTCCGTAATATTAGGAGCTTTCTACACATATAAATTATTTGAGGAATTTTTGGGTAATGAAATTTTGAAATAAGTATAAAACTAAAATAAGTACAACATTTTCTAACACAGCCACAATACTAAACAAACCAATTAAAATTGAAATGCAAAAATAAAAATCACATTACATTACCATCCACAATACTACTCAACATCTATTAAACTACACATGGACATTTAACTATAACACTAACTTTATAACAAAAATTAAAATTTTCCAAGTACAACGTAATACTAAAAATGAAAGTCCAAACATCCATTTCAATTACAAAAAGATTACTTAAAATAAAAATACAAACATAAGTACATCAATTTCATTCAATATCAAAATCACAAGCTATATCTTCATCGCCTTGATCAGTAGGCGGATTGGGTTGATACTGAGTATATCGAGGGCATTCAAGAAACGTAACATCAGGCTCACCTTTGTAGTGTCGGGCCTGAGCTTCATAATAGGCTACCTCAAAATTTGAATGCCCTGCAGATACTCACTATCATAGTCGTGTCGACGTTCTAAACCTCCAATCCTTTTAATTATCAATTCAATTTTCTTCCGCTGCAAGGTCAACTCATTCATCAAATGAGGGAGGGTAGGGGAACTAGAAGGTGGAATGTCCTAACTTGTAGAGGGGACATCTTTACTAGTAGAAGGTTCTTGACTTCTACTCCCAGTTCTCCATTTTTCATGAGATTCATAAGTCTTCAAATTAGCTTTACTAATGAGTTTCATTGGATAAACCTATTCTTCATCTCCAAATTCTACTCCAGAAAGTTTGCAAATTGTAAAAATAAGTCCAGGATGTCCTAGACCTCCATTAGTCTCACTCCTTGCAACAGTCAATATATTCTTAAGAATTATTCTCCCCACATTTATAGTTCTACTATTCTGAATACAGAAATTTAGAATAGCTCCATCTCTTGTTACCTCACTATGGTGTTAGGTCGGTAACAGAGTAGAGGAAATGAAATAGTGTCACGCCTTAGAGGTGGCATTCAGCATGGAAGCAGAAAAATTTACCCGTTCTCGCTGCTTTATCTTCCATGTTCCTTTCCCATCAGTGAGAAAGTTGATCACATCATTGAGGGGGCCTTCCATTGTACTAAACGATTCATAGTGGCAGATATAAGAGTCTGGGACTTCATAAAAAGTGTTGATGCGGACAGCAGTAAACTCAACAGGAAATCCACACACTTGAACGATTCCATCATCGGAATAAATCACACTGGCATTGAACTCCTTCACAACATTTGCATCAGCTTTATTGGTGGTATAACAAACGTTTTCCCACCTCTGCTTGGCAATAACTCGTCCGATTTCTCCACCCGGACTTTCAAAAACTCGATCTTGTATGCACTTCTTTCCTTTAAATATGGAAGTAAATTTTGTTTGAGCCATCGCATTGACGAAGCAAGACTCATCGAACTCAACTCATCTCTTTTGTCGTGGAGCCATTTCAATCTAATCAAATTATAGAAAAATTCCAAAAATTACTTCAACTATGCAAATCATGGCTTCCAATAGTAATTCCAAGAGTTCAACATTAAGATCCATGAATTTCTTCTAAAATTTTCGTCACATTCTCAAATTTTTTGAATCTCCTCAATGTTAAAGAGATCTATGGTGGAAATCAAATATTTTTAGCTTGGAGTGAAGCTCTTACCTAAAGATGATCAAATATGGTGTCAAAAAGCGTTGAAATTGCCTCCCAATCCAAGATCATTCAAGTCCTAGGTCAAAAATGACATTTTTAGGAGGAAGAGGATGATGAATAGTGGTGGCTAACTGGTCAAAATTGCGGTTAAAGGTGTTTTTTAGGAGCTCACCGTCGGCAGGGTCGATGGCGTCGTCGGCGCGCTCTATTAGAATTAAAATCCTAAGTCTCAAAAAAATCTCGCCTTCGGCGGCGTCGAGGGCGCCGTCAGTGGGCTCTATTGATTTTGTCCAAATTCTGGATTTTTGCAATTTCGATCAATTCTAAGCCTTAAAAACATCTTTTTAATCATTATAGACATAATTTTAAGTGACTAAATGTACTTAGCACATATAAAATTTCACAACACAAAACATCACATTTATATATAAATTCCAAGGGGTACAATATACGTTACATAACACACCTAAGTTTGGTATTTTCTAAATCTCAATATATTAATTTAGTATCACAATCCAAGTCACAACACTCAAAACGCTGAAAATAAAAACATCATATGCTTAGTTTCAACTATACATAGATCTACAAGCATAGTTCTAAAGTAAAGCAAATACAATGTTCAAATCAAAATACATAGATAGACAGATAGGTAGTAA
>NEWO01000801.1:52282-72686 GCA_003013225.1 Phalaenopsis aphrodite
AAATCTCAACATATTTTTCTTTGGTCAAAATTTCCCAAACTTAACTATTACTTGTCCTTAAGTAATTTTAGTACTACATAAAAGTTATGATCTACTGTGGTAAATTTTTAATTCAGAAATACTATAAGTTTGATTTAAGTAAATACCATAGTAAGATTTTCAGAAAAATTTCAAGTAATTAAATTAACTCTGTAGGTACAAATCTATCTAGTCAACAAGTTTAAGAGTTCTAGTTTTCTATTCATTTCAAGAATGACTATATGTTGTAATATCAAGTCACTTAGAATATTCAAATGTTAGGAAGTTCATGAGAACACTACTAGTAAAGATACTATTCCATAAATATAAGTTCAGGAATGTATTTAGGTTTTCCCTTTAAGTAGGTCTAAGTGAAGCCAATTTTTTATTAGGAATCTTCTCAAGCTTCTCCTCACTTATATATTTTTTTCTTTTTTATTTGGATTGCTTTCAATCCTATATATTTTACTTTTATTTTCAGGGATTGTTGTCAATCCTTTCTTTTACTTTTTCAAGTGAAGATTACTATATCTGAATAGACTTTAATAATTTTAAACTTCACTTTCTTTCCCTAAATTTGAAACACAAAGCATTCCTTTGCCTTATAAGTATTTCATAACTTTTACATCATTGAGCCCCAATCTTTTCTTCTCAAATGAATTTCTAAGATTCTTAATATTTCAAAATATAGTTTTCTTTACTTTAAATAGTTAACTATAGTCTTATTCTCTTATACTAAATATCTTAATCTACAAAATTAATTTTCCTTACAAAAATATTCCTTTAAATCTACCATATTATTCAAATATTTATAAAATATAGTTATCTAAATTAAATTCACTACAACAAATCATATTAATAATTTTTGAAAATATTTAAATTGAGAACATATAATAGTTAATCTTTTTATTCTCTCTTCTAAACTTAAATTTTTCAATATGGAATGATACAGGTGGAAAGAAAGATTATAAATATAAATCATACCTCAGTACTTTAGGCATTTTCATCATTCTGTAATTTTTGCACTTCCTTCTCTAAATTTTACTTCAACTAGTGTGTAATATTAGGAGTTTTCTATACATATAAATCATTAGAGAAGTTGATGGGTAATGAAATTTTGAAATAAGTATAAAACTAAACATTATACAAACACAATATTTCACTAACACATGACAATACAAATTTACAAAGTACAAATCAAAGTCTATTATATCTACACATGCACATTTCAAACTACAACACTAAACATTTATGCAAACATAAGATAAAATAGACAATAAAATGAAAGTACATACAGACAAACGTCTATCTCTATTACAAAAGCACAAAACAAAAGTATATTAATCATTATCATATATTAAAATCCCATACTATATCCTCATCTCCTTGGTCAACAGGTGGATTGGGCTGATACTGAGTATAACGACGACATTCAACAAAAGTAACATCAGGCTCACCTCTGTAGTGTCGGGCCTGAGCTTTGTAATAAGCTATCTCGAAGTCAGAATGCCTCTGTAGGTACTCACTATCATAATCATGTCTACATTCTAATCCCTCAATTCTTTCATTTATTTTCTCTATACTTTTTGGCGGTAAGGTTAACTCATTCATTAAATCGTGAACGGTAGGGAAACTAGAGGAAGGAAGGTCATAACTAGTAGAGGGGATATATCTACTAGTAGAAGGTTCTTTACTCCTACTCCCAGATCTCCATGCTTCATAGGATTCATACGTCTTTAAATCAACTTTACTAATGGGTTTCATAGGGTAAACCCATTCTTCATCATCTCCAGCTTCAACTCCAGAAAGTTGGCAAAGTGCATAAATGAGGTCACAATGTCCTCCACTTGATTAACTCCTTGTCGTGGTCAAAATATTCTAATAAATAATTCTCCCCACATTTATAGTCTGATTATTCTGAATACAAAAATTCAGAATAGCTCTATCTCTTGTTACCTCACTATGGTGATAAGTTTGTAACCAAGTAGAGGAAATAAAATAGTATCATGCTTCAAATGTGGCATTTAACATGGAAGCCAAAAAATTTATCCGTTCTCGCTGCTTTATCTTCCTTTTCCCTTTCCCATCAGTGAGAAAGGTAATGACATCGTTCAGTGAGCCTTCCATTGTACTGAAGGTTTCATAATTGCAGATGTAGGAGTCTGGGACTTCATAAAATGAGTTAATGCGGGCGGCACTAAACTAAATAGAAAACTCTCTTACTCAAATGATTCTGTCCTCAGAATAGAACGCATTGGCATAAAATTCTTTCACAATATTCACAACAGCCTTATTGGTGGTATAACATAATTTTTTCCACCTCCATTTGGTAATGACTCGTTCAACTTCTCCTCCCGGTCTCTCAAAAACATGATCTTGAATACTTTTCTTCCCTTAAAATATTAAAGTAAATATAGACTGAGCTTTTGCATTGATGAAGCGAGGCTAGTCAAACTCAAGTCGCCTCTTTTATCGTGGAGCCATTTCAATCTAATCAAAATAATAGAAAAATTCCAAAATATACTTCAAATATGCAAATAATGACTTCTAAGAGTGACTCTAAGAGTTCAAAACTAGGTTCCATGAATTTCTTCCAAATATTTTCTCCACATTCTTAATTTTTTTGGATTTCCTCAATATGGAAGAAATTCAATGTGAAAATCAAATATTTTTAGGTTGAAGTGAAGCTCTTACCGAGAGATGATGAAATCCAGTATCTAAAAGCCTTGAAATCGCCCCAAATCTAAGATCTTCAAGCCCTAGATTGAATTTTTTGTTTTTTAGGAGGAAGGGGATGATGAATAGTGGCGGTTGACTGGTTAAAATCATGGTTAAAAGTGCATTTTCGGTATCTTGGCGTCGTCGGGGTCTTCAGAGCCGTCAGCGAGCTCTATTAGATTAAATAATCTAAGTCTCGGGAAAAATCTGCCTCTGTCGGCGAGATTCTCAAAATTAGTTCAATTTCCAAATTTTTGCAATTTTGATCAATTTCAACCCTCGTCGACACCCGTTTAATCATTCTAGACATAAATTTTAAGTGATTAATTGATGTACTAAAATAAACATTCACAACACAGAACATCACAATTATATATAAAATCCAAGGGTTACAATACACGTTACACGACACACATAAGTTTGGTATTTTCTCAACTTTAGTATATCAATTCATCGTCGCAATCCAAGCCACAACACTCTAAATGTTGAAAAAAAATATTCTATGCTCAATCTCAACTATAATGAGATCTAAAAGCAAAATTCGAACGCGAATTAAACACATAAGTTCAAATCAAATCACACATATAAACATATTTTTTCTCCCCTAATATCACCCATCAATTGAACATGAACGAAGAGGTTATAAAAGGGTTGGTATGGGAATTCTTCAGTAGAGTCCTCTTCTATCAATCCCATCTTTCTCATCAATCGTATCAAACTTCCTTCGATATGTCCAGAGTGATCAAAATGCTCTTTCATTTTCAATTCTAGATGATAAAAAAAAATCAGAGATATTATTAATTGCATTCATAACATTTCGTAACTCTTTTTCCAGTTTCTTGATTCTGTGAAGGATCATTAGTGTCCTGTTTGGAACTAAAGGCTGAATAGGAAGTAAATTTTGGGATGATTGATCCACAACAATAGTCATATCATTCTCATCTTCATTGGTTGGGAACTTCTGGGTTGGGTCCAAAGGCTTCCAAGGTAGAAGTAACTTTTCCCAAATCTCATAAGATACTTGGAACTGACTGCAGAGTAAGAAGATTATTAAAGGATGTCCAAGCCCATAAGTTGATCTGTGAACGATCAGAGCCAAAACCAACATAACAATTATCGATCCACTATCAATCAACAGTCTCATTGAATGCAGTAATTCAGAATAGCACTCTCTTTAGTTACTTTACTGATCTTCATCGTTGGTAATAGTTTTACAGAAATGAAGAAGTGCTAATGTTTAAAAACGGGGTTTAGAAGTGTAACAGAGAAACTAACATACCCATTTTCTCTCATTTCCCAATCTTCAATCTCGTCCATCAAATATTGGTAGATTTCATTCATCAGAATTCTTATTGGGATGAATTTGGAATAATGGCAGACAAGAACATTCTCGATCATATATAACTCATTAATCTGCACAGGAGTAAAAGTTATCCATCTGCCTCGCACATAGACGAATCCCTGGTTGATTCCATGCAAATTAGCATAAAACTCGTTCACCACAGGAACGACTACAATGGCTGTAGTGTACCACAACACTTCCCATCGTCGTCACACAATCATCTCTTCAATTACTATCGAAGGATTGTTCAATCTTCGATTCACGAAACCTCTTTCTTTGATTAATCTACTATTTGTCAGCACTTTGTTGAAGATTCATTGCGCCTCAGAACTAATGAACTTTCTCTGGTTGGACACTCAAAATCTAAGGTTTTTCAGTGGAATTGGAAGCCATAGGGATGAATTTGGTGGAGTTTCACTTCATTTTTTGGGTAATACAAATTTAAGAATTGAATTTGGAAGTTTTATAGGGAGTAAATCCCACATAAAATTGCAAAAAATAGTTATTTTAAACTCAGGAAACCTTCATCCCTCCGTTCTCGCCGTTGGCGAGCCTTTAGAATTAATTGTTTGAGCTCTCGGGAAAAACCCACCGTCGGCGGTGACGAGCACACTGTCAGTGCCCAAGGTAAAAATTTCACAGTTTCACTTTTGTTCAAATGCGTTTTAATTTTCTCTATGGATCCAATTTTTATGATGATTCAAGCGTAAATATGAGTAGTAGAGTTCAATACTACTGCAAACTAAGGATAATTTCAAACAAAAACACTATAATCGCAATAAAAATAAGGATAACTATGGGTTGCCTCCAATAAAGCAGTTGGTTTAAAGTCGTCAACCCGACATATTCAGATATTATTCAAGTTGACTGACCATTAAAACCTCTTTAAAATTTGGACTTTTACTCTCAAAATACGGCTTTAATCTATGTCTATTTACTTTAAATCTATCCCCAGTCTTTTTATCTTCAGTTTCAACAGCTCCGTAAGTATAAACTCGAGTCACAGTAAAGGGTTTTAACCAATGAGACTTCAATTTCCCAGGGAATAACTTCAGTCTTGTATTGTAAAGCAAAACTTCTTGTCCTGGTTTAAAGTTCTTCTAGTTAATCTTTCGATCATGCCATAACTTTATTTTCTCTTAATAAATTCTTTCGTTATCATAAGATTCATTTCTTAATTCTTCCAACTCATTCATTCGTAACAATCTCTTCTCAACAGAATCTTTCATATTATAATTGAATTCCTTAATCACCCAATATGCTTTATGCTCCAATTCTACTGGTGAGTGACAAGTATTTTCAAAAATTAGCTTGTAAGAAGTCATTCCAATAGAAGTTTTATAAGCAGTCCTGTAAGCTCAAAATGCAGTATCTAGTATAGTAGATCAATCTACGCTACTAGGGTTTACAGTCTTCTCCAGTTTTTGTTTGATCTCTCTATTAGAAACTTCGGCTAACTCACTGATCCGAGGGTGATAGGAAGTAGGTATTCTATGAATAACATTAAACTTTTCTGCCAATCTCTGAATGTATTTATTCCTGAAATGGGATCCTTCGTCAGTGATAATCACTCTTGGCATTTCGTATCTATTGAAAATATTTTTCATTAAAACATTGAAACACTTTTAGCGTCACAACGAGGAATAGCTTGTGCTTCATTCCACTTTGAAATGTAGTCTCCTGCAACTAATATGTATAATTTCCCGGATGAAGGAATAAATGGTCCCATGAAATCCAAGCCCCAAACATCAAAGATCTC
Organism: Phalaenopsis aphrodite; assembly: GCA_003013225.1. Taxonomy (NCBI): domain Eukaryota; kingdom Viridiplantae; phylum Streptophyta; class Magnoliopsida; order Asparagales; family Orchidaceae; genus Phalaenopsis; species Phalaenopsis aphrodite. The sequence continues at coordinate 58,120 of NEWO01000801.1, forward strand.
AACTTCTAACATGAAATTCAGAGGCATTTCATTTCTTCTAGATATATTGCCTACTCGTTGGCATCGATCACAAGTTTTTATGTATTCATAAACATCTCTAAAGAAGGTAGGCCAATAAAATCAAACTTGTAAAATTTTATAAACAGTTTTATCAATCTCAAAATGTCCTTCAAATTCAGAATCATGACATTTCTGAATGATCAGCTCAGTTTCTTCATAAGGTACACATCTCTTCATAATAAGATCCTTACATTGTTTATATAAATAAGGCTCATCCCAAAAATATGCTTTCACATCATGAATGAATTTTCTTTGCTGTTGCAATGTCAGCATAGGTGGAAAAATATCACTTACAATATAATTAATGATATTAGCATACCAAGGTATTTTCCACTCATTAATATTATAGAGTTGTTCATCAGAGAAACTATCTGTAATTTCATTGTCGATGTCAGATAATTCATGATAATCTAATCTTGATAAATGATCAGCAATTTGATTATCCGTTCCCTTTTTATCAATAATCACAAAATCAAACTCTTGCATCAAAAGTATCCATCTAATTAACCTTGGTTTGACATCCTTCTTTGGCATCAACTATTTAATAGCAGAGTGATCAGTGTGCACAACACATTTACTCCCAATTAAATAAGATCTAAATTTGTCAAAAGCATACAGTATAATCAGCAACTCTTTTTTAGTAACAGTGTAGTTAATTTGAGCATCATTAAGAGTTTTACTAGCGTAGTATATAACTCTAAAAATCTTATTATACATTTGTCCAAGAACAGTTCCAATAACATAATCACTAGCATCACACATCAGTTCAAATGGTTTCTCCTAGTTAGGTGAAACTGTTATAGGGGTTGTGATTAGCTTTTCTTTTAATAACTCAAAGGCGTTTAAACAGTCTTCAGTAAACTCAAATTTCTTGTCCTTTTCTAACAGTTGGCATAGAGGTTTGGTAATTTTTGAAAAATCATTAATAAAATGCCCATAAAAACCAACATGTCCATGAAAACTTTTAACCCCTCGTACATCAGTAGGAGGTGTTAATTTATAACTTGAATTTTTGCAGGGTATCCTTCCATACCATTTTCCGAAATTTTATGCCTTAACACTATTCCTCACGCAACCATAAATTGACATTTCTCCCAATTTAGAACTAAATTAGTTCTTTTGCATAACTCCAAAACTTTTTCAAGATAATTTAAGCATGCGTCAAATGATGTTCCAAATATAGAGAAATCATCCATAAACCCTTCTATTCCATCATCAATTAACTTACTAAATATAGACATCATACATCTCTGGAATGTTGCACGTGCATTACATAATTCGAAAGGCATTCTTCGAAAAGCAAAAGTTCTAAAAGGACTAGTAAATTTTGTCTTTTTTTTATTCTAAGGAGCAATAAGAATTTGATGGTAGCAGATATATCCATCTAAAAATAAAAATATTTATGTCCAGCAAGTCTATCCAATATTTGGTATAAGAATGGTAAAAAGAAGTGATCTTTCCTAGTGGCAGTGTTTAATTTTCTATAATCAATACAAATATGCCACCCAGTAACTTTTCTCATAGATATTAATTCATTATTATCTTGTGCTTCAGTAGTCACCCCTTTTTTCTTAGGAACACAATGAATTGGACTTACCCAACCACTGTCCAAAATAGGATATATAATTCCAACGTCCAACCATTTCAAAATTTCCTTTTTGACTACCACTTTCATCATTGGGTTCAATCTCCTTTGTGGATCAACTCTTGGTTTATATTGTTCGTCCAGTATAATTCTATGCATACAAATCAAAGGACTGATTCCTTTAATATCAGCTAAGGTCCAACCAAAAGCTTTCGTATATCTTTTTAATGTATCCAAAATTCTTTGCTTTTGAAACCCTGAAGATATAATAACAGGTAATGTAGATGAGTTTCCCAAAAAAACATACTTCAAGTGGTTAGGCAATGTTTTCAACTAAAGTTTAAGTGGTTTTATGATTGACAGAACTAGATTCTTATAAGCATTTCTTGTAATATCCAACTTCTCAAATCTTTCTTGAACATAATCTAATTCTTCATTTTCTATTTTGTCCAAAATAACTTCATCTTTGTCTTCAAATTTTTTTTTCTTCAAAATATTCTTTAAAATGCTAGTTCGATAGATGTTCACTAATTTCCATGCAAAAACATTCATTGTCTCTTTCAACATCAGAGTATTTCATAGATTTTGCAATGTTAAAAGTTAATTCTTGATCATTAACTCTCATAGTTAATTCTCCCTTTGAACATCTATCATAGCTCTTCCAGACGCTAAAAAGGGTCTTCCTAAAATTATAGGTATTTCTTTATCTTCTTCCATATCTAAAACAATAAAATCCGCAGGAAAGATAAATTTATCAACTTTTACTAACACATCTTTTATAACTCCCTTAGGATAAGTAACTGAAGGATCCACTAACTGAAGAGTTACAGAAGTAGGTGAGATTTCTCTTAATCCTAATCTTTTAAAAATTGATAGAGGCATAAGATTAATGTTGGCTCCCAAATCATATAAAGCTCTTCCATAGAATCTTTCACTGATAGCACACGGTATAGTGAAACTACCTGGGTCTTTTAATTTTTGAGGATGCTTTTTCTGAATAATTGCACTACACTCTTCGCTAAGTGCAACAGTCTCATTATCAGTGAACTTCATTTTCTTGTTCGAAGTATCTTTCATAAACTTCACATAATTGGGCATTTTCTTTAAAGCTTCTACCAAAGGAATATTTACCGTTAATTTCTTAAGAATTTCTATAAACTTGAAAAATTATTTATCTTTTTTGAGTTGTTTCAATATTTGAGGAAACGGTGGTGGAGGTTTTTCCATAGTAATTTTCATTGGTGTAAGTGGATATTCTAAATTTGTGTATTCTTGATCCTTTTCTTTTTCTGAATCCACTTTCTCTTTTTTAGTTTCTGTTTCTTTCTGCACTTTTTTTTTCCAATTCTTTTCCACTTCATAATTGTATCACATTTACCTGTTCTTTTCCTTGATCTTTAGGATTTAATTCCGTAGTACTAAGAAAAGTTCGCAATGTTTGGTTACTAAGCGCAATAACGATATGCTCCAATTGGTTTTCAATATTCTTGATAGCAGTTCCTTGATTTTGTAGCTGGTTTCCTTAAATTTGTAATTGATTTTCTTGATTTTGTAATTGTTGACCCATGTTCAGTATCAGCTCTTCCATAGACAACTTCTTTTCTTTAACTTGAGTGTTACTGTTAAATCCGGGAGGATAAGATGGTCTATAATTAACATTTCCTTGGTTGGATGAATTTTCTAATGGGTTTACTTGGTTGTTTGCCCATTGTTGGATTTTAGAAGAATTGTTATTTTAATTAAAGTTAGGATCACTCTTCCAACTTGGGTTATAATAGTTTAAATAAGGATTATTGGGTCTATTTTTAATAGCATTTAGAGTCTCATAAGAAGGTCAGACATCCACAAATTGCCTAGATGAATTCTCTTCCATTATAGTAGGTGTTGGAGAATAATTCATTCCATAATAATCTAATTTCTTTGATGTTGCAGCAATCTGCAAAGCTAACATAGATATTGCATCGGAATCGTGGATTCTAGCTACTCTTTTAGGATTTATCTTTTCAAAGGGCCATCGAAAATTCTTGGTAGCCATCTCTTCTATTAAAGAATAAGCCTCATCAAAAGGTTTTGACATTAAAGAACCACCAGCCGCATCATCTATAATCTATCTAAAAGATCCCACTAATCCATCATAAGAAGTTTGAATTATCAAACAATCTGGTAACGAATGATGTGGGTACTTCCTAAGAAGATCTTTAAATCTCTCCCGAGCTTCATATATCGGCTCTCCATCAATCTGACAAAATGATGTTATGTCATTTCTAAGTTTAGCAGTTTTGGATGAAGGGAAATATTTAGATAGAAATATCTGTGAATGTTCTCCCCATGTTCTAATAGATCCAGGCGCTAACGAATTTAACCACATCTTGGCCTTATCCCTAAGTGAAAAAGGAAAAATTCTAAGTCCAACATTCTTCGAAACTCTGTCATATTTAAAGGTAGCACAAAGTTCTAAAAAACTAGCGAGGTGTAAATTAGGATCTTCATTTGGTGCACCTTCAAATTGATTCTTTTGTACCATTTGGATAATAACAGGTTTGAGCTCAAATGAATTAGCAGATACATCAGAAGTTTGGATAGATAAGTGAATTTCATCTGCTGTAGGATTTACATAATCTCGTAGAGGTCTCGGTTGATGTTCATTTTCTATTCCTTGATTGTTCACATTATTTTCCATTGTGTCAGGATTTCTAGGTTATTTTCTTAGATTTCTAATTCTCTTAACAGTGCATTCTAATTCTAAATTGTAGGGTATAAAATTTTCAGGTCCAATTTTACACATACAATTGAAATCAGTATACAAAAAACAGTTAACTAAATATGAAAATAAGTTGCAATTCAAGTAAAAGTTTTCTAATAGTCCTAATTTGTCCGTTACTCTAATTATGATTTTTTTTTAAATCTAATTTTTACTCCATGGAAACGATGCAAAAAACTTGACAGCGATCTTATATATGCTCAAAATCATAAGAATTTGATACTGCTGCTAGAAGATTTAAGTCCTCGGCAACGGTGCCAAAAAAATTGACAACAATTATAGATTTGATAAAGATGTGTATAAAATATTCAATAATTGCAAAGACACACTTATCAACATAAGTATACGTATCGCTCAAGTAATACAAGGCTCTAATGGAGTCTTGGATATTGATCCCATAGGGAGTAATATTAGAGGCTACAAACTTAAGATTTAGAAAATCAATACTTAATCACAACAACATAGTTCAAATTGCATATTTATCACTAATAGGCAATTAAAATAAAAATGTAATTTTAATAAACTCTCAATCAACTAATTCTACTAATAAAGTTTCTAATGTGAAGTTCAATATATAACATCCTTCTCCTTGTCAAGAATATTAAGTGAATGAATAAATTGAATCAGTTCAAATTATATAGTGCCAAATAGGAGCAAACCTATTCTTTACCCTTTGGACCAGTCATAAAGAACATTGACTAATCCTATGCTTGGTTACTGAATCTGTGGCTAGGCTGGGAAGATATCGACTCTCACTTCAGAGCTCCCATGTTCCCCTCTCCATAGGGCTACCGTCTTCACTTCCGCACCCAAACAATATGACCAAATTGAGAATTTTAGTATGTCACTCTAAAATCCCCAATTCTATGCCCAATAATTTTTATTTCCCTATTTATTTGCACCAAACTTTTAAGGACTTTGACCTCCCTAAATTTTAGATGTAACCTTCACTTTAGTTGTAAAACTCAAGATATTTTAGCGAATCAATTGGCCAGATTGAAAGTAAATTAAGATTAAAGTGAAAAGATCCTCACAACTTCTTTAAAATTCTCATGGCACAACCAATTCAAATCACCATTTCACAAAATCTCAAGACAAGGAGAAAGACAGAGAAAACTACTCAAAACTCATGGAGAAGATATGACAAAACTTGGATTTCATATATAAAAGCAAAGTCATACAAACTACAATAAGTAAATACAACTTATCTCATATTCCTCCCAAAGTAACTCCTTGAAGTTCCTCTGAATCTCTTCCTTTCTTTACAACACACAGAATTCTCCTTCGAAGTGTTAAGGAGGAAGAATTCTCTTACTTTCCTTCAACTCTTACAATCTCTCGAAGAATTCTTCATAATACCTAACCCTAAACTACACTTCTCTGGACTCTCCGGACTCTCTGGACTCCCTCTTTTTGGCCTCCAAAATGTTTCTGTTACATTTGTAGAAGAGTTTTCAAGAGTTGCTTAAGCGTCCCTTAAAAAATCGTCCATATTCAATGCATCTATTAAGAGAACCGTCATTCTCGGTGTCGGCAGGCTCGATGGTGCATAGGCGGCCTTCTAGAATATTTAATTCTGCACTTTCAGGAAAAACCCACCGTCGGTGACATCGATGGCACCGTCGGCGCCCAAGTTCAAATCTTCATATTTTGGTCCTTTTTGCTCCAAATTTGCTCCTTTTTTGCATCTTTTTGCTCCAATTGCCATAATTCAACATACCTGCAATAAAACATCAAAAATACCTTTCTTTAAAGTGCAATATCATCAAAATCAGTGTAAAATAGGTATGAAAATCTCAACATATTTTTCTTTGGTCACCCACACTGGGTCCTAAACACTTGACATCTCTCTTTCAAGTTTGATTTGCTGATGTACAAATTAAATCAAATTGTGTCGTGCTGCGAGTGCTCTTTAATTCTCCTTATATTAATTAAAACTTTCTACTTTCAAACTATTTTTACTAAAATTTTAAAATCTCCACAAATTAAATAAAGACTTACCCACTCTACAGATCGACCTCTGTTAATTTTTAGTGCTCGCACTAAGATTACGAGGTATTGGCCAAAAAGCTAACCCTAGAACTTTCTTTTTTTAAAGCTGCTGCAATGGCGTGCCCAACAGTAACTTTTTCCTGCGACCTGCAAATGAGCCGCAACCTCTACAATGTCATTCCCACCATCAATTTTGGAGCCGAATTTGAAGATCTTGAGGTCATCCTCGGGAAAACTCCGTTCATCGTGATGAAATTCGTCGTTCCAAAAGTCCAGGAGCCTTTTGCTGAATTTAACCTGAACTGCTTTCAGGACTTTTGTTATTATAAGAATGTCAAGAATACTGTTGTCACGACACCTACCAAGTCAGTTGTTCCCGCTGCTGCTAAAGGAAAATAAATAATGATCATTGAAGACCCAACTGAAGGGTTAGCTGTCCCGCCCTTAGTATTTGAAATCGGATCAAGTTCGAGGACCGCACCGTTAACCCGAAACCAAAGGAGAAACCGTAATAGGAAGGTTCAGAGGGCTACTACAGCCCAGACTCCTAAAGAGGTACATGTTGATGAAGATCCTCACCAGAACGAGTCAAGATTACCAGTGACTTATCCACTTCTGCAAGGAAGTAGATTCAACCCCTTAATGGATACCAGTGAGTACGAGAGTATCTAGAAGATTGTCACTACATTACCGTCACTTCATGGACATAGTGTGGAGAGAAATAAGTCCACTCCTATCACAAAAGTCAGTTTAGTTTTCAAAAGGCTAGCTGCCAAAGAAGCCTGTTCAGTTAGTGAACTACTTAAACGAGTGGAACATACAGTATCCCCTGGCATGAAGAAAGAAAATGTAAAGGACGTCAAATCTGCCAAATGATCTTTAAAGTTAACTAAAAATCTGCCTACTCACATTCCTGTCTGCTTCTTCTTAGGAAGCAGAGTTGATACCGTTATTGTCACCACCAATTTTACCGTTACTAAGACCGCAGGTCGTCGACTAATTGAGTCACGTTTGGTTCTAATACTTCTGCTGATCACCCACTATAAGGATGTTTCTAAAGTTTTTAAGGAAAAGATGAATAGATTACCTAGTACTGTATTTGGTTTGCAACATGGGGAGCATACCTTTCCTCGACATGTTGATATTCCTACCAAGACACTCCGACTCAACACATCACCATCAAAAGAAAAAGGTATGGATACCCAAGGTTGTTGTATCGATATAATCAAAAAAGTTCACAGGGTACGATCATAGAATGAAGTCAGAGTCTGAAGTATCTGACATTGAACAACAATTGCAAGTGAGATGGAGGAACAAGTGGAGGAGGTCCAATAGGGTCCTCCAGATCTTAAGACAATCCAAGAATCAATAATGAAAGAAAATGTTGAAAAGCTTAGGGTTTAGATTTCTGAATTAGCCCGAGAACATGAGGTTTTCATTGATGATGATGATGGAGATTTTAACTTCAATGATTACCTCAAGGAAGATTTCATGGATATCCATGTCATCGAGATTAGAGCCGCTGCATCTATGCGCGATGCTCAACCTCTCATCGAAGAGAACACCATAGATGAGCTGCATATCAATATCTTCTTAAGGAATGAGCAAGTTAGCAAATTGGAGAAAAGGATGGAAGAGATGGCTGCAGCCATGATCGCCATGGCTACAGTTCAAGGACAATCTAAAGTACCACAGTTAGCCTCTCCAGAAATCAACAAACTGGAGATTATACATATCACAGATGAAAGGAAGGAAGTTGCATCAACAAACAAAGATGAGCAACAAAAGAAGGATTCTCCATCAAGCGCCATGCCAGAGAAGGGTTTTAGGCAAATGGTCGAGCAACTTCGGGAGGCCTTAACCCAATCTAAGGGTGGTGAACCGAAAGAATTTGATGTCATACCCTTCCCTAAGGTTTTTGTGTCCCCAAACTTTATGATATTTGATCGGTCTAAAAATCCCAGACAGCACATAACACATTTTCGAGCTAGTTGTGGCAACACAAGAGGTAACGAAGCTTTACTCTTCTAAAAGTTTATTAGCAGCATGTCAGGGATTGCTTTTGTTTGGTTTGTCGATTTGCCCAACGGATCAGTTAAGACATTCACTGAAATGGAAAAATTATTTGTGAAAAGATTTACCAGAGCACAACATCATGGGTCTATTGGAGATCTCATGATGGAAAAACAAAAGCCCAATGAGGCTTTAGTGGATTATATCTTGAGGTAGAGAAACCTTAGCATGAAATGTGAACCTCAGCTACAGGAACATCACACGATTGATATTTTACTCAAAAGCATCCATGGGCCAGTAGCTTTCATGCTTAATGGACTCACCATTAAATCCTTCGAGAAGCTACTCAGTAATGCCAACAATCTTCAAGAAGAAATTAAACATATGGATTCTCACGAGAAATCCAAGGCAACCAGAATATTTGAAAAGAAGTCTGGAACAGTGGCAACTATCGATAAAGGAAAACAACCAATAAAGATACATATAGAAAATTCTCATCAATCATCATCACAACACACTCAACAACAAACACAACAGTATGGCCAGTCTAGCCAACAATCGCCTCAGGGAGGATCATATTGAATAAAGAATAAGAAAATGACCATTGTAGAATATAGAAAAGTGGTATATTCATTCAAAGACGAAGCCATACCCAAAATGTTTATAAGTCTGATGAAGAAGCCTGAGTTCAGACTACCAGATCCAAAGAAGCCCGAAGAGGTCAACAAGAAAGATAAACCAAATTATTGCCCATATCACATATTGCTTGGACACACTATAGAGGAATGTTTCTTCTTTAAGGATTGGCTCGAGAAAACTCTTAAGGAAGGGAATATAAAAATCCCAAAAGATATTTAAAAGAAACTAACAAAGGTTTCATAAATATGATTTCAGTTGAGCCAATCTCTCTGATTGACCATTATACTGGGAAAGATTGATGGAGTATGACTTGAGACAAGCTCAAGAAAATATTGAAGCAAATCCAGAATGCATCAAGGCAAGTCTCCGTTCAGAGTCTTCAGCCTGCCATGCCTGTGATGAAAATTTCACCAAGAGATCCGTCATCATCAAAGAAAAAGAAGAAGAAGAATACCACCACAAAAGTTGATAGCACGGGGGGTTGGATATGGACTGCCCTACTAGATTAGTTGTCTCGGATTCCAGGAAGAAAATTCTCGAACCCCTGACTTTGTACAATTATCTTTTTACCCCTCCGGGGTCTAGTGATAACGTAATTGAGTATGACCAATCTAACTTCAATCTTGATCCCCAAAATAATCCTTAAATTGTACTTGAGTCCGACAAACTCGCTAACAAAACTGAAGAAGACATCGACAAAGCCGCTTACGACAACACCAAGTGTGAGAAACCAATCCTCAAGTGTCGTGGTGCATCGCTTGCCATCAATTTAGATCTTTCAAACAGAGAAGAAACACCAGAAGATTCAACAATGATATCACAAGAAGAAAAAAATACAGAAGTAAACTTGAAGAGTGGGAGAGTATTACCCCTAATAATAGCTCCAACAGATAAAGGAAAGCAAATAATAACTCAAGAAGAGCTACCTCCACCTCCGCACTTGAAGAATCACATAACCAAGAGAAAATAGGAGGATCATATAAAGTGGAATACAACGTGCTACCTCATTTTAGGAAGTTGCCTGCGAGATTAAGCATCTACGACGCTCTAATCCTGTCAAAAGAAATGAGAGAGTCTCTTGTTACAACCTTGCTGGAACTAGAGATTTGCTTAGCCCAGTTGGCCAACATATCCTCAGATGAAGTTTTGTCGTTGAAAGAACAGTCTGGGGTAACCTTCACAGATGAAGACTCACTTCTTAGTATCGCCAACCATAATCGTCCACTCTACATCTCCGTTAACATTGGTAGATTTGTGTTGTCCAGAGTTTTAGTAGATCCTGGAGCATCACTTAACTTAATGAGTCTACATACATTGGCCAATTTAGACATTGAAGCTCAGGAACTTACGGCCGAAAAAATGATGCTAAGAGGATTCAACCAAAAGGGACAGGAGCCCTTAGATCCATTACATTGATTATGAATGCTGGAAAACTCATAACAATCGCTAGATTTCATATTATCGACACCAAGACCTCTTTCAATGCTCTACTTGGTCTATCATGGATTCATGAACACAACATGGTTCTATTGTCTCTACACCAATGAATTAATTATTACCATGAAGGACAAGAACATTGCATTAAGGAAGATCTACAACCCTTTCAGTTCATGAAGTTGGTATTCATGAGGATGCTGCCTACAACGTGCCTCCAAAGAAAGCTGTCTTTTCTCGTGAAATTTTGACAAATAAAGGAGAAGATTCAGAAGAATCACAAAGAAGAAGCCATTCAACTCTGCCTTAACGATCTTTCACCACTCTTTTACGAGAAATTGGTGGGGATTCTTTTAGTTTGTGCACCCGAGGTCGAGGCTGGGGACGTGGACGAGGAATGACAAATTTAATTGTTGAACGGACTAGGCCAACCATCAACATTGGTGATGAAGACAGTTCCGAAGATAAAATAATGAACAAAACAGAGGAAACCTCAGTACGAGATATCCTTAGAAGATGTGGAGAAAAGTGAATATGAGACGATGTATGATCGAATAAACCACTATGCAAACACCATGATCCTTACTCCAATTCTCCCTCAAAAGGTCGAAAGTTTAGAGGTTAGGGAAGTCCATAATGCTGGTTCAAACTCGATGAAATTTTATCGTGCTTCTACCTCTACTAATCTTGAAAACCATGTGAATTTGGATGAAAATCCTAATGAATTAATGGAATTGCCTTTTGGTTACTTTTTTCCTAGTGTACAAAAATTAATTTAAAAGGGAAATTTGTCAAAACAAATGCCAAAAGATAAACTACAAATTTTTGAAAAATTATGGGACGTTAAAAGTCGAACTCCCAACTCGAAAGAGGGTCTCAGATTTGAAACAGTGGGACCAATCGATGATTCAGAATTTTGCATGGTTGTTACTAGTGAATTAGGAGCGGTTTGCCTCGATATGGAGGATGACTCTACTGATCAGCTAATAGAAGATGCTACGCCAGAATTTAAGGAGGAAATTAAATCAACTATTGATGAATTGAAGGAAATTAACACCGGGACTGAAGAATAACCCTGAATTACATTTATAAATTCTCTACGCAACGATGAAGAATCTTTAGAGTTGATTAAACTGCTAACAAAATTCAANACTGAAGAATAACCCTGAATTACATTTATAAATTCTCTACGCAACGATGAAGAATCTTTAGAGTTGATTAAACTGCTAACAAAATTCAAAGATTGCTTTGCATGGAGTTATGATGAAATGCTAGGACTATCAATAGAGGTTGCAGTTCATAAACTCGGGGTGGACGAAGACATAACTGCAGTGAAATAAGCTCCTAGAAGGATGCACCAATAAATAGAGCAGTAAGTCATCGAAGAGGTGAAGAAATTAATAGACGCTAACTTTGTGCAAGAAGAGCAATACCCCACATGGTTCACCAACATTGTTCCATTCAAAAAGAAAAACAGATAAATATGTGTTTGTGTTAACTTCAGAGATTTGGACAAAGCATGTCCAAAAGAAGAGTTCCCATTACCGATACCAGAAATGATGGTAGACATCGCTTCGGCGCATTAAATTTTCTCCTTCATGGATGGATCTTCGGGATGCAACCAAATCAAGATGGCTCCCGAGGATGCAACACTTATAGCCTTCAGAAAACCTATCGAGATTTTCTGCTACACAGTGATGCCATTTGGGTTGAAAAATGTTGGAGCAACATATCAACGTGCAATGACGAAGATTTTTTATGATCTCATTCACAACCAAGTGGAATGTTAGGTGGATGATATGGTCATCAAAATAAAAAAAAATAGACCATTTGTATGATTTGAGGATCGTGTTCGAACAGTTACAATGATATGACCTTAAAATTAATCCCTTAAAGTGCACATTTGGCATTACATCTGGGAAATTTCTAGGATTTATTGTTCGTCATCGGGGAATCGAGATTAACCCGGATAAGAGTAAAGTTATCTTGGAAATGCCTTTACCCAAGACCTTGAAATAACTACGTTCCTTCCAAGGAAAGTTGGCATATCTGAGATGCTTTAATTCTAATCTCTCAAGTAGGTGTCAGCCCTTCTCGGCATTAATTAAAAAGGACGCCAAATTCGTTTGGGAAGAGAAATGTTAGGGGGCCTTTGAGGATGTTATATAGTATTTAATGACACCTCCTATTTTGGCAGCCCCTATCCCTAGGAAACCTTTAATACTTTATACCACAGCCTTAGATGACTCTCTTAGAGCCCTCTTAGCCCTATTCAATGACGAGGGTAAGGAAAACACACTCTACTACTTAAGTCATCATCTAATACCGACGAAGATAAGGTATGCGCCTATTGAGAAGCATTCCCTAGCTTTGATTTTTGCTGCCCAGAAGCTTAAACATTACATACTTTCTCATAGGATTACCCTTAATTTGAAAGTTAATCTGTTGCAACATTTGATGACCCGACCAACACTTTCTGGGCATCTAGCAAGATGGTCGATGATTTTATTGCAATTCAATATAACTTTTGTTCCCCTACGTGCTATCAATGGACAGATTTTAGCGAACTTCCTTGCTTCACACCCACTTCCAGCAGCGTCACCTCTTAATGATGAACTACTATATGAGCAAGTATTATAGATGGAATTCTCCAGCACGCAACACTGAGAGATGTACTTCGACGGAGATTCATCAACAAGAAAAGACAGAGGATCAAGCATAGATATGCCAGGAAAAACAGGGATTAGTTTGATCTTTATCACACCAGATAAGGGTATGCTGAGGTTTTCATATCACCTGACAGAGCCATGCACCAATAATGAAGCAGAATATGAAGCACTAACTACCAAGTTGAAGTTAGCAATCTCGATGGACATAACATATATTGCCATTTACGGTGACTCTCAACTCGTCATCCAACAAGTCGCCAGACAATACAAGATTTTAAAGCTAAGACTAATAGAATATCATCGATATGCAATGAAGCTACTAAAGCAGATTCTCAATGTAACTTTCTATCGAATTCCTAGGGGAGATAATCCGCATGCTGACTCCCTAGCAAAACTTATAAAAGAATTAGCATGTCCCTTGAAGGTTTCCATTGACATTACAATACAAGGAAGCAAGTTTTGTCTCAAATCAACCTCGACAATCTACACAAGCTCAAAAAATAAGAAGAAATAATGATTGCGGTTGTTGATATCAATCAAGATTGGTGCAAGTCATTAATATAATATTTGCATACTGGAAAGCTATCATAGGACAAGTCTGAGGCACATCACATTACAAATAGGGCTATATCTTAGGCTCTTGTGGGTGACATCCTCTACAGAAGATCGTTCGACCAAATGTGGCTATGATGTTTGAGCAGAGTCAAAGCACAGAATATTGTTAAGGAAGTACATGTCAGATTGTGTGGCGCTCACCGGTTAGGGCCAAAGATGAAAATGAAGATCAAGAGACTTGGATACTATTGGCCAGCGATGCTGTATAACTGCATGGATACAGCCAGAAGATGTCACAAGTGCCAAGTGTGTAGGGTGGTCTTGCACCAACCTCGGAATGTGCTACACCCAACCGTTGCCTCGTGGCCATTTGAGTGTTGGGGCACAGACATAATAGGTCTGATAGGTTCTCTGTCTTCTAAAGGACACATATTTATACTTGCAGCTATGGATTACTTTTCTAAATGGCAAAGCCAGTGCCATTACGAGAGGTTACGACACAACACAACCTTCAATTCTTCAAAAGCCAAGTCGTCTACTATTTCAGATTACCGTGAAGAATAATTTCCGACAATGGGACAGCCTTTAAAAGCACCAAAATCAACAATTTTGTCAAACAACATAGGATAGACTAGAGATATTCTACAATTTACTATACAAGACTAAATGGATTGGTCGAAGCCTTTAACAAGACATTGGTACATATTTTAAAGAAGACACTGGATAAAAATAAAAGAAATTGGAATAACAAATTTCTAGAAGCTTTGTGGGCCTACCGGACAATGTTCAGGACTCCCACTGAGTGTACACCCCACATGCTCATGTACAGGTCTGAGGCCGTGCTACCGTTAGAGGTTCA
>NEWO01000801.1:72916-91864 GCA_003013225.1 Phalaenopsis aphrodite
AGGGACCATTTGTCATAGAAAAGGTCTACGCAGGAGGAGCCTACCAGCTAGTAAATTTTTGTGGTGAGAGACACATGCTACCAATCAGTGGACGATACCTGAAGACATATTACGCAACTTGACATTACTTAGCATGAAAATTTGAAATTTTGATTGTTATGGGGTTATCTATTTGGCCAAACATTTGTGACAGGGCCCAAAAAATTTTGTAATAAAATTAACCTCAATATAATGAAAATTTTTTAAATTACATATTTCAATTTACTCTTTTCTACCTTTAAGTTTGATATTATACTAAATTAAACAAAATACATACATGAATAAATAATTTTCTCATCAACATAAATTAAAATCCTCTTTAATAAACACTTTGTTTTATTCTTGTTCCCGCTAAGTTTTAGTTCACTGACATTTTTTCTGTTGTCTATAGAAAAATGTCAAGCTAGAGGCTGATCTTTGCTTTTAAACATGGCTGGAAGCTCGCACTCAACAAAGAAAGGGTGTCGCAAGGCGGCACCATAGACTTTGACATAGATTTTAGTCAAGTTCACATGGACTATGACCGTCCATTGATGGACGTGATTAGCTGTCAGGAAAAGGAAGGGCTACCATCGCTTATATAGTTAAGCACCAGAGATAATTCTTCACTGAAGGGGAAAAATATGATAGTACTGCAAGATCCAATGGAGGGAACCAGTCGCCTACCGTCTATGATAGCTACGCCGACAGGAGGCCTAATCGTTGCCAATGATGGAAGAGTGCTAGATGCACCGCTACGGTGAACTCAACGCAGAAACGCTAACTGCCAGAAGCGGAGGGCTTTCTTACACGAAGAGAGAAGACGCCAGAAAGAGATGGAAAGCTTGCTCACCCCTATTTCTGAGGGGAATATATATGATCCAGGCATGAGAGAGACCTCTTCTAGCTTGCCAACTACAGGCGATGATCTTGGATTTGTTACAAAGCCGGAGATACCTTCAGTTTCAGATGTTCTTTGTACGGGTTGCCCGACATGCAACGTTGAGATACCTGCATGTAGAATAGCTACCGGGGCATTTGTGGAATGTCCAGACTGCAACATCCTCCAACTAAAGCACTAAGTACTTTAGAGGAGTGTGCATCCACTGACAATGAATTTCAGACTGTTGATTACCCGATAGGGGAACCATATGTCTTGTTGGGTATATAGGCATATTTCCTGTAGCATGCAGAGTCATACATTCCGTTGGAGATAGAAGCAGCACCAGCTTGGATTACCACCGACGCTGAAATGAGGGAACATCCTTGACAGTCACCAATCATCAGCACGACAGAATACTACAAAATGTGTAAATTAAACAGAAGGGATTTTGAATTCTATGAAGAAGTTCAAGGAAGTTTCAGTAATATACTAGAAGGCTTGGAGCTATATACAAGAGTCTTCTCTGAGAGCGACGAAAGAAGCATTCTCGACTGCATCTTTGATCTAAATGACAGGGGTCAAGCAGGCCTGCTGATGGAAAGAACCTTTTTCGAGCCACGAAAGTGGATGCATGGAAAGGGCAGGATCACCATACAATGTGGTTGCTGTTACAACTTCACTAAAGAAAGATAAGGAAATCCTCCTATGATTCTGAGACACGATCAGGTGGATCTGCTACCCCCATGATAAAATGGATGATTAAGAGAATGGCTAGATGGAGCATACTACCAGATGACTGTATTCCCAATAGTTGTATCATCAACACATATTATGAAGGCGACTGCATACCCTCGCACAGTGACCATCATGACTTTGTAAGACCTTTCTGCACTATCTCTTTCATAAGCAAGAGCAACATTCTGTTTGGAAAAGAGATAGATGTCGTCAGTCATGGTGAATTCAAAGGATCTGTGGAGATTCCACTACCCGTAGGTTTAGTGCTAGTTCTTAAAGGAAATGGAGCAGATATCGCCAAACACTGCATTCCAGGGGTACAACACCGCAGGGTGTCTGTAACTTTCCAAAGAATGGATGACAACAAAATGCCATATGGATTCCGACCAGCCTCGGAGTTGGAAGAGTTACTTCCTTAAGAGCTTTGTAAGGGTTGCACCTCTAAGCACATGTAAAGGGAACTCTTGTCCTGGAGCATGACTTAGCAGGTCGGCTCGATCGGGAGCTTGCCCCACCAGAGACAGACACTCAGAGGATTCCTTTTTACTTCATTTCATCACAGCGGATATGACATATATATTAGACATTCTTAGCCTATGATATGTACTCAACATGGGATATTTTTTGATGTAATTTGATGTAGTCAACATAATTATAATTTTTGAGGCTTTGGCCTGAACTCAATCTGTAACACTTATTGGAGCATATTAATGAAATCTCTTTCAGAATTGTGTCTGTTTATTTATTTTTTTCTTTTTGTGTGATGAATAAAAGCCACAGAACCATACATTGGTTTGGGACCACAATGAACAAAGAACAAAACAATAAAAACTTGATAATAATAAAATTCAAATAAAATGCTCTTTTGAAAATAAAATCAATTAATATTTTTTTTAAATTTAAAAACATATTTTGATAATTAAATGTGATAAAAGCAACAAGATAAGAAAATAAATCTATTGAGTTGATTCACTCAATTTCGAGGTCTCTTACTCTTTGCTTGTGCAGCACGACTATCCTTGTTTGCACTAATTCTCTTCATATCCTTGTGAAATTTCACTTTCTGCATAAAACCTCACAAAATTTAAAACATCTTCCTTACCAATGCCAATCTTTTCACATGACACACATTTATAAGTTCGACACCACAAACTTTTTCCACTACATTTCTACTCTCAAAGCCAGTGTCGAGATGCTAATTTCCTTTCCACTACCTCCTGGGTTAGATACGGGCCACAAAACTTTCCTTCCCAATGAAATGAGAACTCTCTGTGACCCCTTAGGGTAAGTGTGAGGCATCAAACTTTCCTTCCTAATGTGACTCAACCTTTCGTGATTGGTGTAAGGCCCCCTCCACGGCTTCCATTTCTCTAGCTACATCTTCGAGATTGGTGAATGACCTCCTCCACGACATCCAATTCGTTACCTAAATCTTCGAGATTGGTGTAAGGCCCCCTCCACGAAATACCATTATCTACACACATCTTCAAGATAGGAGTAAAAGTCCCCTTTATGGAACATCAAATCCTATTCTCAACCTTTTGAGATTGGTATAAGACCCCCGCTATGGCTTCTAATTCTCTACCTACATCTTTGAGATTGGTATAATTCCCCCTCCACAACATCCAATTCTCTACCTACATGTTCCATCTTTGAGATTGGTGTAAGGGCTTCTCCATGACATCCAATTCTTTACCTACATCATCAAAACCATCTTTGAGATTAGTGTAAGGCCCTATCTACGACATCCAATTCTCTACCTACATCTTTGAGATTGGTGTAAGACCCCCACCAGTGGTGTAAGACTCCTGCACGACATCCAATTCTCCACCAACATCTTTGAGATTGGTGTAAGACCCCCGCCACGACTTCCAATTCTCTACCTACATTTTGAAGATAGGAGTAAGACTCTCCTTTATGGAACATCGCATTCTATTCTCAACCTTTTGAGATTGGTATAAGGCCCCTGGCAGGGCATTCAATTCTCTACCTACATCTTTGAGATTAGTGTAAGGGCCCTGCCCCAACATCCAATTCTCAACCTACAGCTTCTAGATTTGTGTAAGGCCCCCTCCACGGCTTCCAATTCTCTACTCACACCTTTCGCCATAGGAATAAGACCCCCACCACGACATCCTACTCTCAACCTTTGAGGTCATTGACCAAAGAAAAATATGTTGAGATTTTCATACATATTTTATGCTAATATTGATGATATTGCACTTTAAAGAAGATTATTTTTGATTTTTTTGTTGTAGTTATGTTGAATTATGGTCATTGGAGCAAAAAGATGCAAAAATAAGCAAATTTGGAGTAAAAATGACAAAAATATGAAGATGTGAACTAGGGCGCCGACGGCGAGCCCAACGACGCCGACGATGTGTTTTTCTCGAGAGTTCAGAATCAAATATTCTAGAAGGCCACTGACGGCGCCATCGAGGCCGCCGACGGCTAAAACGGCTGTTCTCTTAAGAGGTGCATTGAATGTGGACAATTTTTGAAGGGATGCTTAGGCAACTCTTAAAAAACTCTTCTAGAACTGTAAGAGAAACATTTGGGCCGAAAAAGAGGAGCCCCGTGGTGGTGTTCACTGAGTTTTTTATTGTTTGTAGAGTGTAGAGAGTTTAATTTAGGGTTAGTATTCTGAGGAATTCTTCGAGAGATTGTAAGAGTGGAGGGAAAGTGAGAGATTTCTTCCTCCTTTCTGCTTCGAAGAAGAATTCTATGTGTTGTAAAGAAAGGAAGAGATTCAGAGGAACTTCGAGGAAATTGCTTATGGAGGAATTAGAGATAAGTGGTATTTACTTATTGAAGTTTGTATGACTTTGCTTTTATATATAAGTTCTAAGTTTTGTCGTATTTTCTCCATGAGTTCTGAGTAATTTTCTCTGTCTTTCTCCTTGTCTTGAGATTTTGTGAAATGATGATTTGAATTGGTTGAGCCATGAGAATGTTAAAGAAGTTGTGTTGATCTTTTCACTTCAATCATAATTTACTTTCAATCCGGTCAATTCATTTGTTAAAATATGTTAAGTTTTACAACTAAAGTGAAGATTACATCCAAGATTTAGGAAGGTCAAAGTCCTTGAAAGTTGGGTGCAAATAAATAGGGAAATAAAACTATTGGGCATAGAATTGGAGAATTTAGAGTGACACACTAAAATCCTTAATTCGGTCCAATTGTTTGGGTGCTGAAGTGTAGATGTTAGCCCTCAGACGAGAGGAACGTAGGAGCTCCAAAGTGAGAGCAAGTATCCTCCCAGCCTAGTCGCAGATTCAGTAACCAAACATAAGATTAGTCAATGTTTTTTATGCTTGGACCAACAGGTAAAGAATAGTTATGTTTTTATTTGGCATAATAAAATTTAAACTAATTCACTTTATCCATTCACTTTAATTTCTTGACAAGGAGAAAAATTCTTTCTTATATATTGAACTTCACATTAGAAACTTTATTAGTAGAATTAGTTAATTAAGTGTTTGTTAAAATTACATATTTATTTCAATTACCTATTAGTAACAAATAACCAATTTGAACTGTATTGTGATGATTAAGTAAAGATTTTCAAAATTCTAGTTTGTAGCCTCTAATATTTCTCCCTTTGGGATCGATTTCCAGGTCTCCATTAGAGCCCTGTATTACTTGAGCGATACATATACTTGCATCGATAAGTGTGACTTTACAATTGTTGAATATTTTATACACATTTTTATCAAATCTATAACCATTGTCAAGTTTTTTTAAGACGTTGCCGGGGACTTAAATATTCTAGCAACAGTATCAAATTCTTTTATTTTTAAGCATGTATAAAGTCGCTGTCAGTCATCACCTAAATGGAGAGCCCCCTAGGATTGCCTGACCTTAAGGTTGGCCTTGGGTGCTGGTCTTGAGCTAATGCACTCACTTTCACTTACTTTCACTCACATTCACTCACAATCACTCACAACCCTAAACCCAAAATTTCTTTACTTTGATCCCTTGATCTTTCGGGAGACTCATGTAGATTATCCCCTAAACCCACTGACCCTAGGCTAGGGTTTAGCTAAGAGCAGTGTATAGAAGACTGAAATGGGGTTTCCATTGGTCCATAGCTCATATATGGTGGTTTTCACCCCAACTCTACCAAAATATTCAATTTGGCCTTTTGCCCCTAAATCCCCCCAGATTACCTAAATACGCTTGAAACCCCAAATTCTCCCTAAATACCCAAATTTGTTCAAAAATTATTTCAAACCTTTTGAAATACCCAAGTTACCTAAAACTACCCAAAAATTCCAACTTTACCAAAATACCCCTAAAATGGCCAAAATTACAAAAAATACCCTTGGCACCCTAAAATTTCCCAAAATCTCAAAATCACTTCAAACGTCTTCTAAACCAATTTTGACCCTTCAATTGAACTCAATTTGGTCAATTTGATTATTTTTGCCAAAACCCCCAAATTGCCTTTAAGAGCCCAATTCCCCTCCAAATTTACCTCAAATGTCCATCAATTTGAGCCCAAGTCTTCAATTTCAATTATAAATATAGATTCACCTTTCATATGACCAATCCAAAATAAATACAAGCCTAATTCGCCCATGCTTTGTGCTCAATTTTGATCTAAATCAAAACCCCAATTTTGGCCCTATGACTTAATCTCACCAAATTGAACCCCATTGCCTGCTTAATTTGCCCCAATTTGAATATTAAACTCTTCATAAAAATCCTACACATCAAAATTGACCTTCAATTGGCATTGGTGAAGCCTTAATTTCATTTAATTTTTCCCCAAATCTAAAATTTCCCAAATTGCCCCTCAAATTTGTCATGCCTCCAAATTCCACAAAATTGATTGCCCTAACCCCAAAATTGACTCTCAATTTATGTTGAAAACTCTTCATGATCTTCCCATAGACCATTCTTAACAACCAATCTAGACCCAAGTCAAACCCAACACACCCAAATTAACCAAAATTCCAAAATCCTTCAAATTGAACCCCCAATTGAACTCAAAATCATTTCAATCCTGCACCAAAAACCTTCATTTCAGTCATTTACAAAATTTTGATTAATTAATTGGGCTTAAATTCATGGCTAGGCTGACTGAAACCTAACCTTTGGTCATTTGGACCCACATTGGACCCATACACAAAAATTAGCCTAGCCACCCTAAAGCCACAAAATTTGTGACTCCACAGCCACTGAACACACTCCATGAATCAGGTTAAACCCTCTTAGACTAGCCATGGTGAGCTATGGACCATTGGATCCCTAAATTAAGGGATTCATGCCCATTTATGGGCCTTAACCAAAAATTTCCCCCATCATCACTTGTCATTGAGGGTTAAACATAATTAACCCTCCCACTGGCTCACCTGACCTCTTAGCCACCTCCTCTGGCCCTGTCAGCCGACCTAGTTGTTGGAGCATCTCAAAACTGAGGGCAACCATCCCTAGATCACACCCAATCTCAACCTTAGGGGCTAGCTCGCCCTAATTCATCATTATATCTTCTTAGCCCACCACCTCAGCATGCTTTTTCACCCAAAGCCAGGCCTTCAGCTCCTCTCTCCGGCCATGACTATAAAATGGCATCTTCATGGCCAAAAATGGGGTGCTAAAATTTTCTCAAAGAAAGCTTGCCCAATAGCTCCCATAGCCTCTTTGAGACCTCCTCAATGCAAACCAACCACCTCCATGCCTTAATTCCCATCGTTGGAGCTCAAATTTTGAGCTCGATTCAGGCTGAAAACATGATAAGTTTGGCCACACCTCCATAGTGCACCAAAGATCAATTAAACTTGCCCACACCTTCATCACAGTGAAAGAAGATAAAGCCCTATCAAAGCACTCTCACAGAGAGCCTCTACCCTAGATTTTGATCAACATCCTAATTCGGTCTTGATCGAATTAGGATCTAGGCATTTCACTACAATAAGAGGCTTCATCCCTAGCCTCATTGGACCTCGACAAATGTATTAAACAACTATGATTGAAGCTTCACTTCTCAGAGCAAAGGTATTGACTCCCCCCTCTTCTCGAGCCTATTTTGGCTCTCCATGGGATTAGGGTTAATTTAATGGCATGTTTACCATATGGATATGTTCGTCTAACTTAGAAGAGTCTATAAGATCAAATTCAAACAAGTTTAGTTGAGAAATGAGTGAGATCTTGAGTTCTAGGGTTAACGATCACGGATTCACACTAGCTGGGGATAAAATCGTTGAGCCGTTGGATCAAACTCGAATGGCTAGGATTGCATTTGACGGAAGCTTGATACATAAAGCGTGGGTTGAGTCAGTGGCTACGTGGATGGCGACATCCAACTAGAGCATGCCATGCAATTCTTCAGAGTTGTCGCATGATGTCGTTGCACCGTGTGTTTAAGTAGGAAAATAGAGATTTATTTAATTCAGGAAGTGTCCCCTACCTTCAAAAATCCATACCTTGATGTATAAAAATCACAAAAATAAAATAAAAATATTCTAGTGCTCAGTGAACAGAGGAGAACAATATGAAAATGGTTTAAAGTTTATTTGATGTCCATTTTATTTTTAATTAATTAAATAATGGTCTAGGTATTTTGATTCTCCATGCATTCAAGTATTTCACAATGGCTTGATATTTTGGCATATTGTTGTCTCTATCATGGGTGATATTCCCTGATTTTCTGAAATTAGAGGAGACCCCTAGACATAGATCTATATTTTTCAAGTTTATGCATCTGATTTGAAAAGTTAATTTTGATAATTAGCATATTACTTAGAAAAATCCAAGAAAATTTTGGTAGGTTCACTGTGTCCAGAGAACCCTAGGAAAAATTTGTCATGAGCCAAGTCATTAAGAACACCTAATTTTCATAAAATCTTAAAATAAAAAGAAAATTAGTTTGGCAAAAAAATATCGAAATGACTTGATTTTAATTCTCTACTATAAATTAAAGTTTAGAGGACTCCCCATAAAAAATTCAAAACATTTGGAGTTTATTTAATTTGATTTTCTAGGATAAATGGAACTTTTAACACTTAAAAAAATCATAATAATTAAAATATAACTCAAAAAAATATTATGACTCAACATACTTGTCTTGGAAGGAGATCCCAATGGTCATTCGAGATATTTGGTTTCAAGTGTTTTTGGTAAGTATCGTTCACAAACAACTTAAGTTATTTTTATTTATTTATCAATTGAATAGAATCCCTAGAATATTTGTAGAGACAATTCTCTTAACGCCTTGAGCACGAGGCACAATATGACACAACTTCGAGTAAAAGAGAAATTATCGCCTTCGGGACATGTTTGACAACATTTACAAATTGCGATAGCATACTCTGTGACTTGGAGAGAATGTTTTACCATGATCCTTAGGGTTTGGTATTCTCCAGACCACCAAAAGAAGGTAGAGCAGGCAAAGCATAAAAGGCAGTCAGACAGTGGATGCATGGGGCCCTCCAAGCACATTGGTGGGTCGCTCTCACATACGTAATACAAGCGAATGCTGGTAAGATTTCATTTATTATATAAGATTTTATATAGTTAAAACATGAAACTTTTTTTTTATGGAGAGGCTATGGAGATTGGATAAGAGCCCTACACCACAAATGTACATGAGCACATCTGTAGAAGGCTGTCCGACCAATTCTGTATCGACGATAGATCATGTTCAACTCAGGTAATTTATGAGCTAAATTAGTTTGATGTTAATACATGTTTACTCTAACTGAATGTAACTAGTCTTTTTTGCAAGAGAGATTCCAACTGCTGAAGGAGCTGATCCTATGTGTCAGAAGGTAATATGATCTGCAGAAGTTATCCTTCCCAGTACGACTTGTGGAGGGAGGCAAATGGAGAGAAGGAGGGTCAAGTCTACGTGCTTGGGTTGCCAGGGTTTTCCTATGATGCTCACCCCTTCACCATTGCATCTACAACTTCTACCTCTACCCCACAAAATAAAGAGATCTCTAAGCTTGTTGTGGCATTCTTTGCCAAGATGGAGGCCCGCTTCTCTCAGATGAGATCAGAGCTAGTGGCCAACTTGTACGCCTAGCTAAATACTGTGTTGGATTCCTTCTGACAGGCGATGATGGAGTATGATATGGCAGTGACAACATTGGAGGAGGAGGAAGTGGTGGAGGACGATGAGTGTGAGGTTGACAAGATAAATGAGGATTCCTTTTTTTCAATATTTTTGTACATGTGGACATATATTTTATCTATGAACTGTGATGTATAAATTTTTGAGTGAATTTATTTTATTTATTTTATTATTTTATTGGATAATTTACTATTTGGCAGCTATTTTATTTCGTTAAATTCTTGTAATAATTTATTAAAACTTTTGATAACATGTTTGGCAATATAAATACAAAGGAAAAAAATATTTTTCTTATGTTACAGGTTTACGATGGCTTACACTAGTTTTGCGATGGTTCCAAACATATTCGTAGGTAAAACTGACAACTAGCCAATGGACATTTTTACAGATACATAACCGAGGACATAAGGTGCGTCACATAAAAATGATGGTGATACGCCTAAAAAATGTTCAATTTTTCATATGCTTTTAATGCCTATATTTGGTGATTTTCAAAGATATTGCACTTTAAAGGAATATATTTTGTATTTTTTTTGTTTCAAGGACAAGAAATGAATTTTTGGAAAAAAATAATAAAAAATGATGTAATTTGGAGCAAAAACAAATAAGAAAGAAAATTTTATCCTGGAATATTTCGATATGTTTTTCTATGCTTAATATCATTTACACTTCTCACATTAATTTGAATGAAATTATACTTTAAAGATAGTTTTTTTTATACCTATTTTGCATGTCTATCTGTTAAGAATGCAACACAACTGAAATAGGGTGAAACGAAGCTAAAACGGAGCCAAACAAAGCAAAATGGTGGAGCTGCGTGGCGCCGACAGCGCCAGAGCCGGTGTCAGTAGTGTCAGAGAGCAAAAAACAACGTAAAAATGGAACTGACGGAGTCCAAAATGGCATCGACAGTGCCCAAAATAGCGCCGACAGCGCCTGAGATGGTTTGGAAGTGATCGTGAGCAAATTTCTTGAAGATTCAATGTATTTGAACGCTTCTTAGAAGGTTGCTTGAGGCATCTCTTAGGAAATTCATCCATACACTATAATAGAGTGTTTTTATGTCAGAAAAAGTGCTGTGTGTGAGTGGAAAAATGTGGAGAATATTTAGAGATCTTAGAATAGGAGTAATAGTGTAGATTTCTACTATTTTGGAGAGATTGGTGAGGGGATTTTGAAAGAATCTGTAAGGGAATGTTCTAGCATTGGATAGATCAACATGAGACTTCTTGGGAGAGATTTTCATCTTTATTTTAAAGGGAAAAAGCTAAGTATTGTGTTCTTCATTATTTTATGATTTTGTAATCAGTTATATAGTGGATTTGCTTTGATTTAATGAAGTTTTTTGTCGTGTTTTCTTCGTGCTTTGTGATGTGTTTCTCTTACTCTTTCTTCTTTTTTAGGAATGGTGGCATGAGAAGACTATGTCGTTATTTTTCTTTTACGTTTCTTTTACAATGAGTAGAATTCATGTTTAGGATATTGGGATGCATGTTAGAAGAAGATTTAATTTTTTATTATGATAGTTTTTCAACTCCGCTCTTAATTTACTTTTTGATTTGGCCAATTGAATTATTAAATTATGTTGTGAAACATATGATCCGGGAAATGGAATATGAGTTCTACAACAGAGTGAGAATCACATTTAAGTCCATGAAGGAGTATTTTCTTCATGGGATTAAGTGCAAATAAGTAGGGAAATATACTTTTTTGAGTGTAGAATTGGAGATTTCTAGGGTGACAGACTAAAAATTCCCATTTTGATCTTAGTGTTTAAAAACTAAAAAGAGAGTTAGCCTTCAGGGGAAGGGAAGTAAGAGCTTTGGAGTTGGAGCCAGTATCCTTCTAGCCTAGTCATGAATTTAGGGACTAAACCTAAGATTAGCCATTAATTTTCTATAACACTGAATCAGGGTAAAGATTTAAAATCGCTCCTATTTGGCCATTGACTTTTTTGTGTCGTAAAAACTATTTTTGTGTAAAAGTGTTTTTTGTATGAAAAAGTGTTGTTAGAAAACTGTTCGTGTAAAAAATAAGGTGTTTGTGAAAATATTTTGTTGTGTCGAATATTTCTTTTGTTTTATTTGTTTAATTGTTAATGTATTATTTGTTGTGTTATGTATGCAAAATAAAGGACCTGCATGACTTATCCTTATTCAGTTTTCTAGAACTTTGTGCTACATTTCATTATAATGGATGTGAGATGATTTTATTAGAGTAAAGCTTTTTTCTTTCTCACTAAAGGATAAGGCTAAAATTTAGTTATACTCATTAGCACCTGGCTCTATTCAAAATTGGGAGGAGTTAACTCAAAAATTCCTAGCTAAGTATTTTCCACCTTTAAGGACTACTAAACTTAGAAACAATATTATCTCATTTTCTCAGTGTGAAGGAGAATCAATATACGAAGCTTGGAAAAGATTTAAGGAACTCTTAAGAAAGTGTCCACACCATGCTCTACGAGATTTGTTAATCATTCAAACTTTTTATAACGGGTTAGTAGAATCCCTTAAGTTTACAGTTGCTGCTGCCACTTGTGGATCATTAATATCAAAACCATTTAATTAGGCATATGTGTTAATTGAAGAAATGACTAAAAATGAATTTCAATAGCCCTTTACATGGGTAAATCCTAAAAATGTAGTCAGTGTTCATGATACATATGCAATTGTAATTCTTGCATCTCACGTTGCTGCAATATCAAGGAAGTTGGACCAATTTGGAATGAACCAACCTCAATTTACCCTAATAAGTGAGGAAAGTTCATTAGGGCATATGATTGATTCTAAATTATCATATGAGACTTTAAATACCATAAACAACTTATATTCTAACTTCTACAACCTAGGTTGGAAGAACCATTCTAATTTAAACTAGAATCACATTACTTGGGGTAGAAACCAACAATGGAAAAATAATCATGCAAATCCTAATGGAAGTTGGAATAAACATGGGAACACAAATTATAAACCTTCATATTCACTGACTCTAACAATGATTGACAATTTGAGTATAACAAGATATTTATAAAAGAAGTAATATTGCAAATGGGAAACCAATTGCAAAGTCAAAATGCTGCAATTAGAAACATAGAGAATCAACTTGGACAAATTGCTAATTCACTTAGCAATATACCCTAAGGAACAATTTGTAACAACACTGAGATCAACCCTAAAGAGAACAATAATGAACGGGTAGAAGCTGTCTAATTAAGAAGTGGAAGAGAGATAGAGGATGTGGTCAGAAAAGAGAAAGGAGTTGTGAGAGAAACAAATAAAAATAAAGGACCCGAAAACATGTGTTTAAGGATCTAGAAAATTTAATATCTCCAAATAAATTCAATTTAGAAAGACCACCACCTCCATTTCCTCAAAGACTTAGACAACATGAGTTGGATAAACAATTTTCAAAGTTCATGGTGTACTTAGGAATTTAAAGATAAATATTCCTTTTGCTGAAGCTTTGGAACATATGCCAAGTTATGCAAAGTTTATGAAGGAGATATTAAATAAGAAAAGGAAATTTGAGTATTACGAGACAGTTGCACTAAGTGAGGAGTGCAGTGCTGTATTTCAGAAAAGCTTCCTAAGAAACTTAAGGATCCTTCTAGCTTAACAATTCCTTATGGAAGTGGAGAAAGATTATGTGGAAAAGCCTTATGTGATTTAGGAGCGAGCGTTAATGTGATGCCTCTATCTATATTTTGAAGGTTAGGTTTAACTGATATTTCTCCCACTACTGTAACCCTTCAGTTAGCTGATCGATCTATCATTTATCCAAAATGGGTTATAGAAGATGTGTTTGTTAAAGCGAATAAATTTATCTTTCCTATGGACTTTATTATATTAGATATGGAGGAAGATAAGGAAAATCCAATTATTTTGGGGAGACCTTTTCTTGTTACTGGATAAGCTATAATAAACGTGCAAAAAAGAGAGTTGACTATGAATATTAATGAACAGGAAGTCACTTTTGATGTGTTAAAGATCATGAAATATCCATTTGAGAGAAAAGATGATTGGTTTTGGATGGATGAAATTGATTTTCTAAGTAAAGACTATTTCCAAAAAAAATTTGAGAGTAAGTTAATAGATGAGATTGAAATGGACTTTCATGATGAGTCTAAAATCTTATTTAAAGAAGACTGTATGTATGTTCAGGAGAGGTGTGAAATGATGAACGTTACCGAAAATAGTAAACTTTTAATTCCATTTGTTGAAAAATCTTATGAACTTAAAATGACTATACCCCATACAATTTTAAAGCCTACCTATATAGATAATTCATCTACACCACCAGTCTTTATATCTTCATATTTGACATAATCACAAGATGAACCTGAATTGACTGACAAAATCAGTAAAAGATCTCCTATGAAAGAGTTATTCAAAATCACTGAATGACATATTCCATGGTATACAGAAAAAATGAATGAGATTCTGATGCTGAGGCAAATTATTAATGCACCTAATAGTTACCCCCCAGAAATTTTACCTAGTGACTCTGAGATAAATCCTAAGCAAATGAATGATGAGCAATATAAAGCTATCGAACAAATATTTAGAAGAGAATATGAAGATATGTTTCAAATAAACATTAAGTTGAGAGATGAGGGTAAGGAGATTGAAAGACCAAGGGAAGAATTTCTTAAGGAATTAGAAAAACCTATTTCCTCAACTAAGATAAATATAGAAAGACCACCTCCACCATCTACTCAGTACCAAAGGGAAGAATTATAAGATAACTTGAAACAGAAGAGTAATATAGTAGAATTTGATCCAAAATCTGATTATCTAAAGAGAATCTAATCCAACATTTTGGAGATCATGAAGTATCTTATAAAGATCCATTTCTTATAAAATTTAACGATGATATTAATATGAAAATTGAGAAAGCTACTAGAAGAATATTGGATCTAGAAAGAAATATGAGGAATAATGCTATGAATCAATCTGAAAAGGAAGATTTGAAAGAAAAATTGAAAATCAAGGACTTTATAGAAATCCCTGGATCTGGAAAAGATTATGAGATTGATCAAGGAATACTTAATTAGAATTTTAATCCAGGTGGAATCATTTGTTGGGCTAGCAACGTTAAACCAATCGCTTTATGGGAGGCAACCTATAGTTATAAGTGTAGTTTGATTTAGTATGCTTAAGAGTCATGATTGTTAGTGTTGTATTGTGTTTGCTTTAGTGTGGATTGATCATTTTGATTGATGATTGGTGGATGTTTGGATTGTTAGTGCTTTGATTTGATATTTGTATATGTCATGAGGGTGATGACTCCTTAACTTCTTATTGTGGTTAGACTTATATTATCTCTTGTAGTAGTTGGATTGACGAGTCCACTACAACTTTGGTCTAACCCAGACTTGAGTTTTAAAAAAAAAATTATGAATTTATCAGTGACAATTCCATCTGAATTTTGTTACTTGTTTTCTTTGACCTTGTTTTCATTTGGTAGGAGTAACTAACCTATTTGATGAGTAACATGTGGATGAGATTACACTATCCTTATAACTGCTATAGGTGCTTAATTAATGGGATATGGTGATGCCTGGGTTGGTGCTCGAGAACCAATATATCAGGGATAATCTTATCTTTGGGATTAAAATCTATAAAATCATTTATAAGTGCCCAATATATCTGTGTAGTGATTCTGTTAGAAATTGAAAGTAAGTTAGTGAGATCTGACGAGATGGAGGAAAAATTGACCTCATTTATCTTGTTTGTTTGTTTGTGTTTGTGTTACAATTTTATAAGACTTGAAGAATATTTTTATATTCCAATGCTGATACATATTATGATAGTTAGACTTTTATTTAATTAATTTCATTATGACATGTTTATTTTAGATTTACTTTCTACATCATGTTTTTAATCCTGACAAATAACTATAGATCTTTCTTATAGACATTTGTGGTAGATATAATTTTTGAACTGTTTTTCCTCCTACTTATATATTTTGTACTAAACGCTATAGATTTTAAAAATCAAGTTAAGGGGTAGGAAGAAAAATAAAATTTTAAAGTGAGTATACTTCCTTTTAGCTTAATATTATTGCAAACATGTTTTACGCTAGATTTACTTTCTCCTACAGTCATTCTATCCTGATTATGCATGTATATGAATTTGATAGGATGTTGTAGTAGTAAGTAGATTCAACTTTTACTTTCTCTTCCTGCTACATTTTATGAAATTGATTGTAAAATATTTAAAAATTTAAGTTTGGGGGGAAGAAAAATTTTTTTAAAAGAATGAAACTAAATTTTATTTGTCCTCAATTAGCTATATTTTAAAATTTATTTTATCATGACCTTTAGTATTAGAGGCTAACTTTTGATAACTATATTTTTGTTTCTAAATATATAGTAGACTTAAGTAAAAGTTTTGAATAATGAAAGTTGATTCTAGAATTAAGATATTTAGTACGAAAGAATATGACTATGCTTTTCTTATTTAAAGTATAAGAAATTGTATTTTTAAAGTATTAAAAATCTTAGAGTTTCATGTAAGAAGAAAAGAATGAGGCTTTATAAAAAATCTTCAAAGCGAATATGAATTTATAAAGTGAAGGAATGTGAAAAATTTTTAACTTTAGGAAAAGAATAGTGAAATTCAAAATTATTAAAGGCTATCCAGATATAGTAATCATCACATGAAAAAGCAAAAGAAAAAGAAAGAATTAAAAATGATCCTAAAATAAAAAATGAAAAAAAAATAGAAAAGAAAATTATGTGAGGAGAAGCTTGAGGAGATACTTAATAAAAAATTGGATTCACTTGAATCAACTTGAGGAAGAAGGCTTAATTACATTTTCTAAACTTGTATTTGATTGTTAGCATCCTTACTAATAAAAATTTCATGAAGTTCTTTTTCATGTGAATATTCTAAGTAACTTTAATATGACAAACTGCAATTGTTCTTGAAATGAGTAGAGAATCAGAAATCTTAGACTTGACTACTAAATATTCTTACACTTTTAGTTTTGACTTAAATTGTTAAAAAAATTTTTTAAGTTGTCCTATTATATTTAGTACACCAAATTATAGAAAATTAGAAGTTAAACTCAGTACCATAAGTCATATTTTTATGTAGTAAAAGTGTTACTTGAGGACAAGTCACATTTAAGTTTGGGGGATTTTGATACGCCCAAAAAATGTTCAATTTTTTAAATGCTTTTAATGCCTATATTTGGTGATTTTCAATGATATTGCACTTTAAATGAAATTATTTTGTATATTTTTGGCTTCACAGATAAGAAATGGAGTTTTGGAGAAAAAGAAGCAAAAATGGTGCAATTTGGAGCAAAAACGAGCATGAAAGAAAATTCTGTCCTGACACATTTTGATATGTCCTTCTATGTTTAATCTCATTTAAACTTCTCACACATTTTTAAATGAAATTACACTTTAAAGAATGATTTTTTTATGCTTATTTTATAGGTCTATCTGTTATGAAAGCAATGCAATTGAAACGGGGCGAAACTAAAACGGAGCCAGACGAAGCAAAATGGTGGAGCTGTGCATGGTGGGAGCCGATAGCACTAGAACTAGCGCTAGCATTGCTAGAGAGCAGAAAATAACGTCAAAATGGCACCGACGGTGCCCGAAACGGCACCGACGGTACTCGAAATGGCCCCGACAGCTTCCGAGACAGTTTGGACGCGATCCTGAGTGAATTTCTAGAAGATTCAATGTATTTGGACGCTTTTTGGAAGGTTGTCTGATGCATCTCTTGGGAAATTCGTCCCTGCACTATAATAGAGTGCTTTTATGTCATAAAAAGTGGTGTGTGTGAGTGTAAATTTTTACCCTTTTGGAGAGATTGGTGAGGGGATTTTGAGAGAATCTGCAAGGGAATGTTCTAACATTACATGGATCAGCGAGAGACTTTGTGGGAGAGAATTTCATCTTTCTTCCTAGGGGAAAAAAACTAAGTATTATGTTCTTCATTATCTAATAATTTTGTAAATATTTATCTAGTGAATTTGCTTTGATTTAATGAAGTTTTTCATTATGATTTATTTGTGTTTTGTGATGTGTTTCTCTTATTCTTCATCTTTTATGGGAGTAGTGACTTGAGAAGATTATGCCGTTATTTTCATTTTACTTTTCTTTTGCAATGAGTAGAATTCATGTTTAGGATATTAGGATGCATGCTAGAAGAAATTTTAATTATAAATTGTGATTTTTTAACTCCTCTCTTAATTTATTTTTCGATCTAGCGAGTGAATATGTTAAAATATATTGTGAAAGATATGAACCTCATTCCTTTACATTATCCAATTCGCTAAATAAGAATAGTAGCTTTTAACATCTTAAAATTCTCCAAACGAACTCATCAAAAAAGGGTTATCTTTAGAAGTAATATTTACATTTAAGAATAGTTACTATCCTTACATTTAACATTCACATTTAGGAGTAGTTGTTAGATAAAACATCATTTTAATCGACATTCCAAACTAATGACTAATAGTAGTAGACTGCAATTTGACTAAAAACATATTTCCTTGCTTCCTCGTGGGATCGATATTCGGGACTTAATCCCAAAGTCCTTTATTACTTGAAGCGATACGTGTACTTGTGTAGAACACATAGTGTGTGAACTATTGGCTATATTTTATAATATTTTAGTTTTGTATATTAGCTGCTAAATATAAATTGGGTCAAGTTTTTTGTCATCTTTTGAAAGCTAAATTATTGCGTGATTACGGGTCGGGTCATGTTTTGGCACCGTCTCAGGGGAATTGAATTGACATAAAATACGCAGAAAAAGAACACGCACTAGGGGCACATCAGTGCGACTCTTTTTTTATAGTTAACCCATTAGTTATAAAAGACGATGCCTAAACAACACTTAACCAAATATTTTATGTACAACAAAAAACCGATGGTTGAAGCACTCTTCTGACAGCTAACCCGTTTTTTCTAAAAAATAACACATAACTGACAATTTTACTTACGTCAAAGAATCGATGAGTTTGACACTTTTCTGATATATATGCTGCCGCATGTATCGATAGAAAAACTGTAGGTTATATGTACCAATGACTCAAATTTACTCAAAAAATGCTACAATTTTAATTTATCGGATAACCGTCGATACTTTTATACATTCAGAATATTGATTGATTACTAACAAGTATTTTACTGATGAACTTAAAGCCGTTGATTAACCATCGATAATATTAAAAGTGTTGGTTTTTCTTATTATAACCGATAAATTGTGG
>NEWO01000801.1:93926-124159 GCA_003013225.1 Phalaenopsis aphrodite
ACCTAAAATATATAGCTTTTATGTATATATTTTTATACCTATTTTTAAGGATATTGCATTTTAATGGAAGATAATTGTGTGTTTTTCTTTCAGCTACATTCAAATAGATGAAAAATGGTGAAATGAGTGACAAATGATCAAATTTGGAGAAAAAATGAAGAAGGTGTGCAAATGAACTGTGACAATTAAGCGCCCAGAACTGGCGCTTAAGCGCTAGGAAAACCGAGAGTGCTGCGCCTAAGATCCATATACATTGTGCTTAAGCGCCAGAGGTAGTTACTTGATGATTCAATGAACTTGGACATATTTTTGATGAGGTGTTTGATGCAAATCTTGGTGAAAACGTGGGATATGGTTAATGGACACGAAAATATATTTAATTGACTTTTGCAAAGAGGCAACTCTTGGAAGATTCATTGAATGTGGACATATTTTGAAGAGACACCATGTCACATTTTAAAAAATTATAAAAGATGACTTGGATTGGATTGAAGAACTCTCTCCTAAACCCCCGCATCCCTAGAGAGACTCCTACACGCCCCCCCAATAGCCACGCCACCGACGCCTCTCTCATAGATTAATTAGGATACCTTTTAGAGAGAAGAAGAGACGAGCTCTAGTGTGTGAGTAGAGAGAATTGTAAGAGAAAGAAAGAGAAGAGATTCAAAGAAACTTCAAGAGTTTGGGTGAGAGGATTATAAATAAGTTTTTGTCTTTGTGACTACATTTGGTTTTTATTTAGACTTCTTGTTTGTTTGCATGATTTCTACTTTTAAACTTAACTGTAGTTGTGTTTTCTCCATGAATTCAGAGTAGTTTTTTTTCCCTTAAAATGATAAGTCATTAAGTGTTGAATGGAAGTTGTGTGATGTATTAATCTTTACTGTTGGAATAAATTGTGATGATTTTTAACCTTTTACTTCATTTACTTCTTCATTTTGCCAATTAAGATGTTAATATTTTTTGTGAGAATATGTAAGATCCGAGATGGTATTGTCTCACTCAACTAATGGTAAGAATCAATGAGAATGTATGGATAAGAATGTAATTCATATAGTTGAATGCAAATTAATAAGGTAATAAACTTTGAAGGGTATAAAATTAGAAGACTTTAGAGTGATGGGCTAACTCCCCTAATTTGGTTTATAGTTTTAAATTTTGATACGAGATGTGAGCCCTCATGTGGATGGAGAAGAGGGAACTCTAGAGTGAGAGCTAGTATCTTCCCTACCTAGCCCATCTTCAAAACTACTCATACTTTAAATTAGCCAATATTCTTTATAACATCTTTAATAAGAGTAAAGAATACTATTGCTCCTATTTGACACAACACCATTTGAATACTTCCACAACATAATTCTTATATTTGTTACTGATTCATGATAAGGACAAAGATATTTTATTTATATTGCCTTCATCTTACAAATTTATAGTTACATTTAGTTAGTTGTTTAATTTATTTTCAATTATGAAAAAATTACAAAAAAAAATCAAACTTTCATTCCCATTATAGCATCTATAGTTTGAGAAAGAATATTTTGCAAAGTAGAATTTGTTATCTAAATTCTTCTGACTTATTAACAGATTGAATTTCTTCCTGTGGGTTCGATATTCAAAGTTTAATAAAAAAATTCTTATATTACTAGATAACGATACATATACTTGCATAATATCCCATATTTAAAAATATCAATTACATTCTTATTTGCATTGTTGTAAATTAAGAAATAGAAGTAAGGAAAAATTGAGATTATAACTTCATACATCATACCGTCATATAAAATCAGAATCATTTAACATGCTTGAATTCAATCTGATGGTCGAGCTGACCAACTAAGAGGTGATCAGGCTTGCTGAAGTAAAAAGCAGGCTGATTGACAAGTTTTAGTCAGGCTTCAAAAGGAGTTAAGATGGTTTGGAACTGTAGGCTTGGTCTACTGACTGAGTCCCTTTTCATAGTGTGTGGGTTGACTCAATTTGAGCTATCAATAGTTTAGTGACCGACTGAGATCATGTTCATGTAGCTTGATGCCTTGACTATTTGTCCATCATCCTTAGTCTCTTGATTGCTTTGAGATTCATGCTGACAGTTTTGATGCATATATATTTGTTCCTCGAGTTTTCATGCTCCTTGATAGCTTTGATAAAGACAAAGAAACTAGTATAATTATTGGAATTAAAATCATGAATTGATTGAACAATTGAATTCTCTTAGGGTTTCGTGCCCATTGTACTATATAAATACGCATAATATGAGCCTTCCATCATTTGTAGTTAGCTTCTCCTTATGTAACCAAGAGCATTATGGGTGATAGTTCGAGCTAGACTATCGTGGATCCTCAAAGGCTAGTGAAGGCTAGCATTCGAGTTCTTCCTCCTGGAAAGAGGAAAATATTTGTGAAGAAAAAAATGATTACGGACCGAACCTGCTTCAATCAATGTGGTTGGCTTGTTTGATAGTGTCGAGGTACAGTCACTACAAAACATTGCCAGGAAACCCTGTTGTTTGGGCCTGATGCAAACACGACCGCTGAGGGTTGGTGAGAACGGAATGATATGGAGGTTAGAAATAGGAAAAAGGATCCAGATGGGGTGATTGTTGTTGTCCTAGTTTAACATCTACCTAAGAATGATGGAGGTACTTCGTTGTAACGGAGAGACAATGATTGTAGAGCCATCTTCGAGGTGGGTTGATTTATGGGTATGCGAGAATCTCGTTTAATAATTACAAATTTTTATATGACTTTTTAAGGTTGACTTAATGCAGATAAGTTGATTGGGTCGGTGGGTTGAGAGGAAGCCAAACCCTCGTAAGATACAATAGAGTTCAGATCAGCTGTGGCGGCTTGTCTTCAAGCCGAGTATGACAAGGTCTTTCAGTTGGATGCTCCAGTAAGGCCTGCCATTTTGAGGTTTCCCTAGAAGAACAAAAGAATGAAAAATACAAAATAATGTACGACCCGATTAACAACTATGTGTAGAATGTGGCCCTAACTCCAATCCATTCTAATAAGGCTGAGGGTTTGGTGGTCAAGGAGGTATATGGTGTTGATGTCAAACCGATCAAGTTCTACTAGGTTTCATCATCTTCCAACCCTGAAAATAATGTAAAACTAGAAGATATTTCTTCATCTAAATTAATGGAATGTCATTTTGAGTGGTATTCTACTTGTGTTCAAAAATTAATTCAACGTGGTGTCATACCTAAGTAGTAGTCAAAAGACCAGTCGTAGCTTTTCAAAAAATTATGGAGTAATACCAGCCGACATTTCAGTTCAAAGCATTTCCTTCGGTTCAGCACGGTAGGGCTAGTGAACAGTGTGGAAATTTGCCTAGTTGTCACTGATAAGCCTAATGAAGATTGCTAAGAAGCTTCAAAAGACTTTATAGGTTCTTCAGTTGAAGATGCTCAACCAGAATTTGATAAAGAAAAAAAGTCAACAATTGATGAGCTAAGAGAAGTTGACTTAGGGACTAGTAAAGAGCATAGCCCAACCATAGTTAGCTCCTTGGTCAGTGAAGAAGACTCTACCAATATAGTCAAATTTTTAATGGAGTTTAAAGATTGTTTCTCTTGGAGTTATGAAGAGATGCCCAGATTAGCTCCGGAGGTTGCAATTCATAAAATTGGGATTAGATTAAGCCGTTATCCCAGTCAGGCAAGCTCCTAGAAAAATGCGTTTGGAGATTGAACAACAATTCATAGCAGAATTCAAAAAATTAATAGATGTTATGTTTGTTTGCGAAGAGTAGTACCCGATTTTTTTGGCCAATGTGGTGTTGTTTTGAAAGAAGAATGGTTAGATTCGTGTGTGCGTGAACTTCAGAGACCTGAACAAAGAATGCCTGAATGATGAATTTCAGCTGCCAATTCTAGAGTTGATGATCTTTATCACGTCGACCCATGAAATTTTCTTTTTTAGGGACGGTTTGACTGGATACATCCAAATTAAGATGGCTCCAAAAGATGAGAAGCTTACAGCTTTTAGAACACCGATTGGAGTGTACCCCTAAAAACTTGAAGAAATTGCGACCATTTCAAGGGAGATTGGCATATCATAGATGCTTTATTTCTAATTTTTTAGGTATGTGTCAGCCTTTTTCTGCACTTTTTAAGAAGGATGTCAAGTTCACTTGGAATGACTAGTGTCAACATGCCTTTGAGAACATCAAGCAGAATTTGATGATCCCTCCTGTCTTAGCAGCCTTTGTCTCAGGTAGACCATAGATACTTTATACTGTTCCTTTAGACAATTTGCTTGGAGCTCTGCTAGCTCAGATTAATGATGAGGGAAATGAAAATGCTTTCTACTACTTAAGTCATCATCTAATTCTGACAGAAATGAAGTATACTCATATTGAGAAGCATTGTTTGACATTGATCTTCACCACCCTGAAGCTCAGGTATTATATGCTTTCTCACAAGGTTAGCCTGATTTCAAAGTTTAGTCGTCTCCAATACTTCATGACCTGACCCATGCTTTCTAGTAGATTAACTAGGTGTTCAACGCTATCATTGCAATTTGATATAACTTTCGTTCCTCTTCGGACCATGAAGGAACAAGATTAGTAGATTTCCTCACAGCTCATCCTTTACTAGTAGAGTCTCCTCTCAACAATGAATTGTCATATGAGCTGATAGTGAATTTAGAAGAACCCAATGCTCAATGCTGGGAGATGTACATTGACGGAGCTTCGCCAACCCAAAAGGACAAAGATTTGCAAACGATAGTGCTTGAAAAAGAAGGGATTGGAGTAATATTTGTTACATTAGAGCAGGGAATGTTGAGGTACTCTTACCATTTAACGAAGTCGTGTACAAATAAGGAAGCAGAATTATGAAGCCCTCATAACTCGACTGGAGTTAGCCTTTTCAATGGGGATAACCGACATCAGTCTTTACGGTGATTCTTAACTGGTTATACAGCTAGTCATAGGGCAGCATAGAATTTTGAAACCCAAGCTAGAGCAATATTTTCATTATACAATGAAGCCACTGGAGTAGATTCCTAACGCAGCAATATACAAGATTCCCAAAAGAGAGAATGCTTTTACAGGCACTTTGGTCTGACTTACAAAAAAAAGTGCAAGTCTGCATGAAGAGTCTATTGAGATAACATCCGAGGACGTCAAGTCCTATCCCAGATTGATGACGATACGTTGCAAAGATTGGGAAATGAAAAAGCAATGATAGTAGTTGTAGCAACTATAGAAGGTTGAAACTAATTGTTGATAAAATATTTGTAAACAGAAAAACTACCTTATAGGAAACTTCTAAGAACTCACCTTAATACAAACCCTATTTAAATTTTCATATTAAATAAGGAGACTTATCGGTCAACATAAAAAATAGGTTTTTGCACACTTAAACGGATGTCATAAATTATTTAGTTTATTAATCGAGTCTTACCAGGGAGTAGTATATCTAATCTTTCTGATGAATGCATTGCTTGCGATATTATGCTCGTTTATTTAAATTACCGAGGATATGAGATCGAATCGATCTTGTATTTTCAAAAATTAAAAATTTTACTTTTCAAAATTATATATACATTTATTAAATTAAACCGGGTGTAGGGATATCCATTCCTACGACCAAAAACTTCTAATTTGGCGACTGATGGTCACTTTAAACCGTTTGTAAATTAGGCGCCGATCTCTCATTTTAGGCAGTGCTTAAGCGGAGGGTCTTGGCGCCTTGGCGCTAGTGCACAAATTTATTTTTTTTTTTGTTTTAATTAAAATGCACTTCTAGCCTAAGTTAACCAACCCTACAAGGTCTCATAACTCTTTAATAACTATTTTCTTCCCTTTCAACTCTCCTCTTTCTCAAGATTCACCAAGCTTAACTAATTCAATTCAACGGTAAATAACATGAAATTTCACACAAATGAACACTTATATTCATTCACAAAAAATTACAAACATTTTCAATACATAGATTCTTGATCCAAATAGTCTTGGATGAGAAAATTCCTAACACAAACACTAAACAATCTTAACAATAAAAACACATTGAAAACACTTAACATTAACAAAAAAACACTAAACACACAAACAATAAACAAAGAACTCAATGCCACTCTCCATTTGGTGGAACGAATTCGGGCCTATCATTAGTCTCTTCTTCAACATTTGGAATGTAAATCTGATAAAACGGATGGTAGTTAATAACTCTGGTTAAATCTTCGTCAATCCATTTGTTCTTCAAATATATAACCTCGTATGCTTCTTCTATAAAACTGGTATGGCTAAACTGCATCTTAAGTTGCCATCCCATATGATCCAGATGTGCGTTAACTTCCATCTCTTTCGCCTCGATTGAAGCCACGTTAGCCTCAATTTTAATGATTTTCTTTGCTATTCCATCTATACTAATGGCTAGTAAAATGTTGTATTACTCTTACGCACTCTGACTAATGAACTTCTTTCTCATTACTTCCTCCTTTTCTTCAAATCATTCTCTCAATATGACATTTTTTCCAAAAAACTCTCTTCTCACTTAGAATTTAGGAATAGAATTCAATTGTGGTAAAAATCCTCACATAACATCTCAAAACTATTATCCCATGTTAAAGCTAACCAAATAACGATTAAAACTTCTAAAAATTGAAATTTTCACATGTTTTTAACTATCGTGCTTAAGCGTCACATGTTGGCGCTTAAGCGCCAGCTCTCAATTTAGCTCTGGCCAACTTAACGTGAAAATACTCGTTCTAACATGTTCAAGTTACCTTTTAAGGTTTTAGAATAATCACTAAATAATTATATATTCAAAATACTACAAAAATTTTCTAAATCAAATACAACAACATAACATTCAAAACAAACACACATATAACTATGGGTTGCCTCCCATAGAGCATTTGGCTTTACGTCATCAGCCTGACGTACCCAGTGCTTATTCCAGTTGACCCAACAACATAAGATCATTCAATTAAAGCTGGTCAACTAAAAAGTAGTGTTTCGACTTGTGACCATTCACTTTAAATATTTTATCAGTTTTAGGATCTTCGATATCCACAACTCAATAGGGATAAACTTCATCACAATAAATGATCCAATCCACCTAGACTTAAGTTTAAATGGAAATAATATTAACCTTGCATTATAAAACAAAACTTGCTATCCTAGCTCAAAATTTTTAGTAAGAATCCTTCGATCATGCCAAATCTTCATCTTTTCTTTGTAAATCTTAGCACTTTGATAAGATTCATTCCTTATCTCTTCAAGCTTATTTAATTGCAATGATCTTTCCTTACTAGCATTGTTTAAATTATAATTAAATTCTTTAATAGCCCAATATGCTTTATGCTCAAGTTCAACTGGTAAATGACAAGCTTTCCCAAATATTAGCATGTATAGGGACATACTATAGGAGTCGTGTATGTAGTCATATAAACCCACAAAGCATAGTCAAGTTTAACTGACCAATCCGCTTTTGTTGGATTCATAGATTTTTCTAATGTTCTTTTAGTCTCACGATTGAATAATTCAACCAAACCACTTGTCTGAGGATGATAAGCAGTGGCAATAAGATGGTTAATATGACATTTTCTTATTAACTTCTCCATAATTGTATTTATGAAATAACTTCCCCCATCAATTATGATTACTCTCGGCATCCCAAATCTACAAAATATATTCATTTTTAAAAACTTTGCAACACTTTAAGCATCACATCAAGGGAAAACAACAAATTCTATCTATTTAGATAATAATCTACTACTAAATATATATATATATATATTTGAAAGATGGTATAAATTGTCCCATAAAATCTAATCCCCAAATATCAAATATCTCAACTTCTAACACATAATTGAGAGCCATCTCATTTCTTCTAGAAATATTTTCTACTCATTGACATCAATCACAAGTTTTGATATAAGCGTTAACATCTTTAAAGATTGTAGGCCAATAAAATCCAGATTGCAAAATTTTGTATGCAATTTTATTAACACCAAAATATCCCCCAAAATCAGAATTATGACATTTTTGGATAATTTCATAATTTTCTTCTAAATGCATGCATCTTCGAATAATAAGATCATTTCCTTGTTTATATAAAAATGGGTCATCCCAAAAATAAGTCTTAGCTTTATTTATAAATTTCCTCTTCTGTTGGTTTGTCATTCCATATGGTATAATATCGCTAACAATGAAATTCATATTGTCGGCATACCATAGAACACGCCACTCATTAACATTGAACAATTCCTCATTTGGAAAATGTTCATTAAT
Organism: Phalaenopsis aphrodite; assembly: GCA_003013225.1. Taxonomy (NCBI): domain Eukaryota; kingdom Viridiplantae; phylum Streptophyta; class Magnoliopsida; order Asparagales; family Orchidaceae; genus Phalaenopsis; species Phalaenopsis aphrodite. The sequence continues at coordinate 102,171 of NEWO01000801.1, forward strand.
CTCTTTTTAAAATAGAGTGTTTTTTCTAATTCAAGCCTGGATTGATGATCAATAATTTGATTCTCAGCTCCATTTCTACCTGCAATCACAAAGTCAAATTCTTACAAAAGAAGAATCCATCTTATATGTCTTGCATCCTTCTTTTTGTATCCTTCTTTTTCATTAAATACTTAATAATAGAATGATCAGTATGCACAATAAATTTAATTCTAATTAAGTATGATCTAAATTTATCAAAAGTGTATAATACCACCAATAACTCTTTCTCAGTTGTGGTAGAATTAATTTGAGTTTCATTAAGAGTTCTACTAACATAGTAGATAACTTTGAAAATCTTATCATGCTTTCGTCCTAAAACAACTCCAATAGTATAATCTCTTGCATCACACATCAATTCAAAAGGTTTTTCCCAATCTGGTGAAATAATAATTGCTGCAGTGCTAATTTTTCTTTTAATAATTCAAAAGCTTTTAGGCACTCTTTATCAAAATTAAAAATTACATCTTTTTCAAGTAAATGGCAAAGAGGCTTAGCAATTTCTGAAAAGTCTTTAATATATTGCATATAGAATCCAACATGTCCTAAACAATTCTTAATTTCCTTCAAACTTGTTGGGTAAGGTAAATTAGCGATCACTTCAATTTTTGCATGGTCTAATTCATGCCATTTTCTGAAATTTAATCTCCCAAAACAATTCCTCCTGTTACCATAAATTGACATTTTTTCTCAGTTAAGGACCAAATTCGTTTCTTCACAGCACTTAAGAAGTTTTGATAAATGTTCAAAACATGATTCAAATGAAGTTCCAAATACTAAAAAATCATCCATAAAAACTTCAACCCCTTTTTCAATTAAATCACAAAAAATAGCCATCATACATTTTTAAAATGTAGTAGGGGCATTACGTAAACCAAAGGGCATTATTCTAAAAGCAAATGTACCATAAGGATTGGTAAAAGTTGTTTTCTCTTAATCCTAATGAGATATTTGAATTTGATGATAACCAGTATATCCATCTAGAAAGTAAAAGTATTTATGTCCAGCTAGTCTATCCAGCATTTGATATATAAAGGGTAGTGGAAAATGATATTTCCTTGTGATGAGATTTAATTTTCTATAATCAATGCATATTCACCATCCTGTGACTTTTCATGCTAGTATTAACTCATTATGCTCATTCATAGTCACAATCACTCCTTTCTTAGGAACACACTGAATCAGACTAACCCAATGACTATCTGAAATACAGTAGATAATTCCAGCATCTAACCACTTTAAAATTTCTTTTATAATAACTTCCTTAATAACATGATTCAATCTCCTCTGAGGATTAACCCTAGGTTTGTAGTTCTCTTCCATATGAATTCTATGCATACAAATTGAAGGATTGATTCATTTTATATCATCAATTTTTCATCCAAAAACTTTCTTGTAACTCTTCAAAGTTTTCATTAAACTCATTTCTTCTTCAGTAATTAATTTGAAGGAAATTATAATAGGAAATGTTGAGGAATCACCTGAAAAGGCGTACTTTAAATGTTCAGAAAGTATCTTCAACTCAAGCTCAGGAGGTTTTTCAATTTATGGACAAAAAGATGTATCTTTTTTTTGTTGTGTCCAAAACTTCAAAACTTTCTCATACATAATTTGAATCTTCCTTGTAAAAATCTTCTTATTGATCTAAATCCTCTTATTGGTCGTGTTCCAACTCTTTCATTTCAAATTTCTCTTCATAAGTTGTTTTGAAATGAAATTCACTTAGATATCTTATCACATCCATTCTGTAGCATTTGTCATCTTTACCTTTTGCAGGATATTTCATTGAGTTGGAAATATTAAATGTAACTTTCTGATCATTGACATGCGTAGTTAATTCTCCTTTCGACACATCTATCATTGCACTTCCGATAACTAGGAATGGTCTCCCCAAAATGACAGGTATCTACTTATCGTCCTCCATATCTAGCACAATAAAATCAATAAGAAAGATAAATTGAACCACTTTCACTAAGACATCTTCTATAAATCCTTTATGATAGGTTATTGAACGATATGCTAATTACAGAGTTACAGTAGTAGGGGATATTTCTCTTAATCCCAATCTTTTAAATATTGATAATGACATAAGGTTGATGCTTGTACCTAAATCACATAAAGCTTTATCATAAAATTTGTCTCCTATTGCATATAGAATTATGAAGCTATCAGGATTTTTAAGCTTTTCAGGAACTTTTTATGAATTATAACACTGCACTCCTTCCTAAGTGCAATAGTCTTATTATCTTCAAACTTCCTTTTCTTATTAAGAATATCCTTCATAGACTTCACATAGCTTCGCATTTGTTTTAAGCTTTTTGAATATTTCCAGAAATTTTGAAAATTGTTTATCCAACTTCTTTTGAAGAACCTCTGTGGAAATGGAGGTGGTGGGTTTTCCAAGTCAACTTTAAGTGGAGATATAGGTCTCTCTAAATATTTCAGAGCGTCCTCTTGAGGCTCTTCAAATTCTTCTCCCTACTTTAGTTTCTATTTTAACTCTATCTTCCAATTCTCTTTAGCTTCTAAGTTGAACAACTTTTACTTGCTCTTTATTTTAGTCTTTTGGATTTACTTCAGTATTACTAGAAAGTGTTCCTTAGGATCTACTACTTAATGAATTTGTTATTTGTTCCTGTTGATTCTCAATATTTCTTAATGTAGCTCCTTGATTTTGTAACTTATTTCCCATTTGTAACATCACTTATTCTATAGATAACTTTTTCTCCTTAAATTGTGGATTATTATTAAAACCTAAAAGATAAGTAGGTCTATAATTATTATTCTTTTGTTTGTTCCAGTTTTCTGATAGGTTTACTTGGTTGTTCACCCATTGTTGATTATTACCACTCAAAGTATTATACTAGTTAAAGTTGGGATGGTTCTTCCAACATGGGTTATAATCGTTTGAATATGGGTTATTCTACTTGTTATTTATGGCCAAGGATTTGTCTATTTTGGTCTAATGAATTCTTGTCATTGCAAATGGTTGAGAAAAATTCATTCCAAATTGGTTTAACTTCCTTGAAATTGCAGTAACTTGATTTGCTAACATTATAAAAGCATCAGTTTCATGAATATTAGCTACTTTCTTAAGATTTACCCTTTTAGAAGGCCATTGAAAATTATTTGTAGTCATCTCTTCAATTAAAGCATAAGCGTCATGAAGTGACTTTGACATCAAAGAATCCCCAACATCGTTATCGATAATTGATACATAAAAAATATATGCATTTTTAGACCCATATTTTATACTCATTTTTGGTGATAATGCACTTTAATGGAATGTATTTTTATGTTTCCTTGCAGGTTGTTGATTTTTAGGACTTGAAAAAAAAGGAAGCAAAGAGGATGAAATTTGGAGTAAAAATGGAGAAGTTAGAGATTTGTTCAGCTCCAACAGCATCAGGCTAGGCACCGACGACGCCGTTTAGCAGGGAGCGTCAATTAATTAAATGAACACTGGCACCGATGGTGCTAATGTCGATTTAGCACCTGTTTCTATAAGATTCAACAAATTTAGATGATTTTTGAAGAGTTTTTAGAGGCACCTATTGGAGAATTGACTCTAGGTTTTATTTGGGGCCAAAATTGATCAGAAAAGTGACTCTTCCTGACATCTCATTATCTAAATTCAACCTTCTACGCATCACAATTTTTTCAATCCTTAATTCCACAACCAATTAGAGTCCATTGTTCTTATAATTTAGAGTTTTGTGGTAAGATTAAGTGCGAATTCTTCTCTAAGAGTGTTGGAGAAGGAGAAAAGTGAGAGATTTCTTCTTCTCGCATTTCCTGGAAGAGGCTACAAGGTATTTGCTTTGAGAAAGAGTTTCAGATAAGTGTTGTTTATTGATTAGTGTTGTATGAGCTTTATTTTTTATATGAAATTTATGTTTTTTATGTCTTTCTCATGAAGTCTGAGTAGTTTACTTTATCTTTCTCCCTACTATGAGATATAGTGAAATGAAGAGATAATATGGATGTGCCAATATTAAAATATAAAATAAATTGTGATGATTTTTCAACTCCGAACTTAATTTACTTTTCGATCTGATAAATTGAATTGTTAATGTGTTGTGAAACATATGATCCGAAAAATGGAGTATGAGTTCAACAACAGAGTGAGGATCACATTTGATTTCATCAAGCAGAATTTTGTTCATGGATTTAAGTGCAAATAAATAGGGAAATATACTTTGTTGGGTGTAGAATTGGAGAATCTTTACGGTGATAGACTAAAGTCCTCAATTTGGTCTTAGTGTTTAAAAACTAAAGTGAGAGTTAGCCTTTAGGTGAAGGGAAGTGGGAGCTCTTGAGTGGTAGCCAGTATCCTCCTAGCCTAGCCACACATTTTGGGACTAAGCTTAGGATTAGCTAATGATTTTTTATAACACTGTATCAGGGTAAAGAATTAAAACTGCTCATATTTGACACAATACATATTAGAAACATTTATTTCATCTCATTTCACCAAAACCTCATTGTAGTGGGAAAGATGTTTTTTCACATAAGAAATCTTCATCACATAAACATAGTTTAATAGTTTAGTAGTTATTGTTTAAACTTTGTATTTTAGTTTTATTATTAGTTAAATAATTTAGTTTTGATAATATCTCAACATTTGAAAATAATGACAGTAATGTTTTTTTGACTTTCTATGAATTTCCTAGTAAATTTATCATTTTAATTTTAAAACTTCCCCGTGGGATCGATATTAATTAAATAGAAAATTCTTTATTACTTGATAATGATACGTATACTTGCACAGAATCTCAACATTAATGGCATAAATTTCTTATTAATAAAATATTTCATCAAGCTTTCGGGACCATTGCATAGCGGAGTCAACTATATAATTTTTACACAACTATATTCTCTAGATCAACTTTTTGGCGCCATTATTGGGGAAGGTAACAGTAAATTAAATAGATTCTATAAATTAGGAAATTTAGAGATAATATAACTATAAAAAAATTTAAAAAATCCAGAAAGAAATATATTTTTATTTAAGAGTTATTTTTAAGAAATTTTTCTTTGCTTATTATATATATGTATGCAAAATATTCGATCTGAAGGTTTAGTACTTCAAATTTAAACGAAATGGTGAGTAGCTTAAATAATCAAATAAACAAAAATTAACAAAGACCTTTAAAAGGTTATGCTAATCCGACAGCAGATGAACTTCACTTGACTATTCAAAATCTTGATGTTGCTGTTAATTCATTTGTGCTTAAACCTGCTATTATTCAAATGATAAAAAATAATCAGTTTGGAGGACACCTATTGAAGATCTAGAATAACTTCTTGCTAGTTTTCTTGAAGTTTGTACTACTTTTAACTATGATGGAGTGTCAAATGATGTTGTTAGACTTAGACTTTTTCCTTTTTCATTGAGGGATAAAGCCAAGGCTTGGTTAAATTCATTAGCACCTGGATATATCACAACTTGAGGAGAACTATCAAAAAAATTCTTAGCTAAATATTTTCCACCCTTAAAAACTGCTAAGTTTAAAAATGATATTACATCTTTTTGTCAGTTTGAAGAGGAATCGATATATGAAGCTTGAGAAAAATTTAAAAATCTTCTTAGAAAATGTCCACACCATGCTCTACCAGATTGTTTAATAATTCAAACGTTTTATAATGGATTAGTAGAATCACTTAGATCTATTATAGATGTTGTTGCGGGTGGATCACTAATGTCAAACCTTTTGATGGCGCATATTCTTTAATCGAAAAAATGGCTACTGATCCCGAGAATGTAGTTGTGTAAAGATTATATAGTTAACTCCGCTATGCAACGGTGCTAAAAGCTTGATGTAATATTTTATGAATAAGTAATTTAAACAATTAATGTTGGGATTTTACGTAAGTATACCCATAATTATCAAATAATAAATAACTTTCTATTTAAGCCCCAAATATTGATCCCACGGGGAAGGTTTAAATTTGAAATGATAAATTTACTAGGAAATTCACAGAAAGTCAAAACGAAATTACTGTCACTAATTTTGAATGTTAATATGTTATCAGAACTAAATTATTAACTAATAACAATACTGAAATGTAAAGTTTAAACAGAAATTACAAAATTATTAAACTATTAAACTATGTTTATGTTTATGTGATGAAGATTTGTTATGTGAAAAAAGCATCTTTCCCTACAATGAGGTTTTAGTAAAATGAGATGAGATAAATGGTTCAAATATGCATTGTGCCAAATTAGAGCATTTTTAATTCTCTACTCTAATACAATGTTATAGAAAATCATTGGCTAATATCAGGTTTAGTCCCTAAATCCATGGCTAGGCTAGAAGGATACTAGCTCCCACTCTAGAGCTCCCACTTCCCTTCACCTGAAGGCTAACTCTCGCTTTAGTTTTTAAACACTAAGACCGAATTGGGGATTTTATTCTGTCACCCTAAAGGTTCTCCAATTCTACACCTAATAAAGTATATGTCTGTATTTATTTGCACTTAATTCTTTGAATAAAGTTCTCCTTTATTGAATCAAATGTGATCCTCAATTTGTTGTAGAGCTCATATTCCATTTCCCGGATCATATGTTTCACAACATATTTTAACAATTTAATTGGCCAGATTGAAAAGTAAATTAAATTTGGAGTTGAAAAATCATCACAATTTATTTTATTTTTTATTATCAGCACATCCATATTGTCTCTTCATTTCACCATATCTCAGAGTAGGGAGAAAGATAAAGTAAACTACTCAGACTTCATGATAAAGATACAACAAAACACAAATTTCATATATAAAAGAAAGTTCATACAACACTAATAAACAAAAAATACTTATCTGAAACTCTTTCTCAAAGGAAATCCCTTGAAGCCTCTTCTAGGAAATGCAAGAAGATAAAATCTCTCACTTTACTCTTTCTCCAACACTCTTAGAGAAGAGTTCACACTTAATCTCACCAAAAAACTCTAAATTATAAAAACAATGGACTCTAAATGATTGTGGAATGAAAATGGAAGAATGTGTGATGTGTAGAAGGTTGAATGGATGGGATGAAATAGCAGGAAGAGTCACTTTATTGATCAATTTCGTCCCCAAATAAATCCTAGAGTCGGTTCTCCAATAGGTGCCTACAAAAACTCTTGAAAATTTGTCTAGATTTGTCAAATATTCTAAATATCAGGGCTGAACCGACATTGACGTTGTCTGCGCCAGTGTCCCGTAATTAAATTCAATGCTTTTTGTCAAATGGCACCGTCAGCGCTGAACAAATTTCAACTTCATCATTTTTGCTCCTAATTTCATTCTTTTTGCTTCCTTTTTGCTTTAAGTCTTAAAATTCAACAACCCGCAAGAAAACATAAAAATACCTTCCATTAAGTGCAATATCACAAAAAATAAGTATAAATTATGGGTCTAAAAATGCATATATTTTTGGTGTATTAAAATCCCTCAAACTTACATGTTACTTGTCCTTAAGTAACTCCTCTACTATATAAAAATTTGACTTATGGTAAAGAATTTAACTTCTAGATTTCCATATCTTAGTCCACTAAATACAATAACATAACTAAAGAAAAATTCAAAACAACTCTAGTTAATAATAAAAGTATAAGAATATTTAGCAATCAATTCAATTTCTCTATTCTTTTCAAGAAAAATTGCAAATTGTCGTATTAAAGTCACTTAAAGTATTCATATGAAAGAGAACTTCATAAGACTTTACTAGTAAATAAACTAATACTCAAATAAAAGTTTAGAAAATTTAGGAAACCTTCTTGTTTTAATTTGATTCAGGTGGAGCCAATTTTTAATTAAGAAACTCCTCAAGCTTCTCTCACATCTTTTCTTTTCGTTTTTTTTCTTTTTTTTCTTTTCTTTTCTTCTTTTATTTTCTTTTATTTTCTTTCTTTTTTTTCTTTTCTATATGCGAGGATTGCTATATCTGGATAGTCTTTAATGATTTTGAACTTCACTATTTTCTTCTTAAAGTCAAAAACTTGTCACATTTCATCACTTAACAAATTTATATTAGCTTAAAGATTTCATAAAGTATAATTCTTTTCTTCTTACATGAACCTTTAAGATTTTTAATATTTCAAAAATAAAATTTTCCTTATTTAAAATAAAAAAACATAGTCTTTTTCTTTTGTATCAAATATCTTAATCTTTAAAATTAACCTCTATTATTGAGAATTTTTACTTAAGTTTACTATGTATTTAGAAACATAAATATAGTTATCTAAAGTTAACCCCTAATACCAAAGGTCATGTTAAATTTAAATTTTTTTAAAAAAAATATAGCTAAGTGAGGACAAATAACATTAAGTTTCTTTCTTTTTTTAAAGAAGAAGTTTTTCTTTCCCCAACCCCCTAAAGTTAAAATTTTAAAATATTTAGCATGAAGAACTGAAAAATAAAGGGTGAAAGAAAATATTAAATATATAAAGAAATGACATACGTGTTGATGGTTCTAATTTTGAAACTTAATTCTGAAATACTGCAGGTCTAATATAAAAGCTACAAGACTTAAAGCATTAAATTGCACATAATACATATAAAATCTGCTGAGAAAGAGTTTATTACAATACATTTAATAGAATACTAAAATTAACAACATAACTAAATTGAATTCCATAAATGAAAATAGTTTTACAAACTACAGTTCACAACTCAACAGAACAACAAAACAGAGTCTCACAATCTAACAAACAGACTCAACAATATAACAAAAATAAACAACACAATAACAAAATACAATCAAACATACACTAAAAGAGAGATCACCAATCATCATCTTCTTCTTCTTCTTCCACATTCAAATTTTGACGTTGATATGGAGTAAAAATAGAGTGAGTAGGAAATTGAACGAATGATCACCGTTCATGTATCTCACCAGCGCATCATCATAAGCAGCATCATATTCAAACTTTTGCCGTAATAAATCATCCGTGTGAGCATTTCTGGAATCCATGTTTTGCAATCTATGATCCATTCTTAAGATATCTCCCTACTGGATCATCTTCTAGTCTAAAAGTTCTCTGTTAGTAGGGTCATTAGAAGTGCGGGTCCTCAAAGTAGAAGGAATATCTCTGATCTTACTTCTAGATCTCCAATCAACATGATATTCATTTGTCTTTATATTGGCAGACCCAATAGGTTTTAAAGGCTCAATCTTCTCCTCCAAAGGTATAAAATCAACTCCTGCTTGTTCACAGATTGTAAAAATAAGTGCAGAGTGTGCCAAAACACCAACGGTCTCTCCCAAGGCAATAGATTTAGTGTTCATATAAATAATAGAGCCTACATTTATCCTCATCACCTATTGAATACAGAAGTTCATTGTAGTACAAGGTTTAAAATCATCACAACTTCTTCTAACATTAAAGTATAATACTTCACAAAACTTCCTTTCAATACTTAATAACTTATCATTTTAAGAAAAAAGATAAAGAAAATTACTCATAATCCATGAGGAAACCACAACAACACTTGAGTTTAAAAGAAGAAATCATGCACAAAAACAAGAAATCTAAATTAAAACCAAATGTTGTTACAAATTTAAACACTTATCTCAAATCCTCTCCACCAAATCTCTTGAAGTTCCTTTAAATTCTGTTCATTTACTCTCAATACAAACTAAAACTTAAAATAAAAAGAAAATGTGGGTGGCAGCGGCGACGACGGTTACTTGGAATGGATAGATGATTGGTTGTTGGCTGTGGATGGCCTTTGGCCGGCATCTCGACGGTTGGCTTTGATGATCTAAGTCATCTTTAATAAAAAAAATAAGAGGTTCCTTGGTGTCTCTTATGTGTCTCCATTCAATTAATCTTCCAGAAGTTGGCTCCTTTCAAAAGCTAATTGAATTAATTTTCGTGTCCATGAACTATTTCCCACATTTTTACAAAGAGTTGCTTCAAACCCCTCTTCAAAAATTCATCCAAATTCAATAAATCATCCAATAACTACTTCTGGCACTTAACCGTGGGGTACCTAGCGCTTAGGTGTAGATCTCTCTCTATAACTGGTACATAAGCACCAGTCCTGGGCACTTAGGCACCTTAGTTCATTTTTGGACCTTCTTCATTTTTGCTCTAAATTTGATCCTTTTTCACTCCTTTTACTATTTTTCATCCATTTGATTGTACCTGAAAGAAGAACAAACAAATACCTTTTATTAAAGCACAATATCTCAAAAATAAGTATAAAAATGTGTACAAAAAGACTATATATTTTACGTGTATCACTCCCCAAACCTTCCCCACTATTAGATGGACCATATTTAGCATATTGAACTAAGGAGACAAGTTGAGGACTTACTTAAGAATGGATATACTCAAGAAAGACTTACCTCTTGCGCTAGTTCCAGTATTATGCCCTTTGGAATTTGGATTGCTCTAAGTAAATTTATGAGGCCAATGAACATTGTCCAAATCCCTTTATAGGTAGATTTTTAATTATCTATTTTGATGATATCTTCATTTTTAGCCCAAGTGAGAGTGAACATTTAGAACACCTCAAGCAATAGTTGAAATCCTCAAGAAAGAACAATTGTACTTCAACTTGAATAAGTGCTGTTTTTTTACAAAATAAGGTGATTTTCTTATAATTCATTATTTCCACTGTTGGAATCAAGCCTAACCTTCTAAAGTTCAGGAATTCTTAGACTGACCTTCATCTAATAATTTCTATGATGTGTGTAGTTTTCATGGCATGGTTGTTTTTAATAGAAAATTCATCATAGAATTTTTTAGTATAGTTGTTGCCCCAATAACTAATGTTTTAAAACTTGAAAATTTTCATTAGACTTCTATAAAAAAAAATCCATTAGATCGACTTAAGGTTTTAATAGCCTCTACCTTGTACTTAGGCTGCCTGATTTTTGTAAGGTTTTTAGGTAACTTATGATGCTTTTGACATTGGAATTGGTGGAATCTTAAGTCAACAAAATCGCCCAATAGCTTTATTTAGTAAGAAATTGAATTACGCTTAACAACGATATTTGACATATGATAGAGAATCTTATGATTTCGTTCAATCTATGAGACAATAGTGTTTTAACTTTATTAAAACCATAAGAAAGCAACCTACTTTAAGTAATGGCTAGTATGCTTCTAAGGCAAATCATAATAGGTCAAGATGAGAATTTAAAGAAGGAAATTTTGCTTTTACTAAGCTTAAGAAAATACATGTGATAGCTTGTGGCCCCTATAGAATGCATAAAATAATTGTATCTCATGCGTAACACTTTGTTTTTTCTATCAATATGCTAATCCATCCTGTTGTTAACATTGAAGGTGTTCTATAATATGAAGAAGTTAACAAAACTCCATATGTTTGACAAACTCTATCGCATGTGCTATCGTTCCTCATGTGAAAATCCTTATTTTAACATTACCAATGAAGAACCCGTGAGCCAGTCGTTGAACTTCTTTTTCTAGTTCGTTGGAAAAATAAGTCACCCATTGAAGACACATGGCTGACCCACGCTGATTTGGAAAGTTTATCCCCAAAATTAGGAGATGACTTCTTATATTTCAACTCCATAGAGAAGAGTTTAATTGAGCTCATGGGAGTTGATGTAGTGCATCATCAAAATGATGCCAAAAGTTGACAGACAATACCCAAGCAAGAGCTCAAGAAAGTACCATTTAAGAGCCCATTTAAGACCCGTCAAAAGAGCCATATTAAGAAGAAATATTTGAATTTACATTTTATTATTTCGATGTCATTTCTAGAATTTTTTAAATTTAAAAATTGGAAGCTTTTATGATTGTTCATAAAAAAATTTAAATTAGGAAGCTAGCAAGCACCTTCCTTTATTAATAGCAACCTACCACCCATAAAAGATCCTCCTCCTTTATAATTCCCATAAATAGGGCTTATATTTAATGCTTTGGATCAGTTGTTGTATGCAATATTTGAGTGAAAACTTTCTCTCTTGTTGCTTGGTGCTTGGTGCCTTTGAGTGGTGCTTGGTGGCTCTTAAAAACTTTACCACTTCACATACAAAGCTTCTTGTAATATCAACAAATTAATAACCAAAGTCTCACAGCTATTCCAAACTCCTCACGTTAGGAGCTTGTCTGGTTCCTTAACCATAAACACTTTTGTAAGCCCACTTATTGACCTAGATCATAAGTGGAGAACTAAAGCTAACCACCAATAATAATTTCTAGCTACTTATTCTTAAGCCACAATTTCAAAGAGATATTTTAAATCAGCCCAAACTAGCTTAATCAAGACTAGCCTTAAAATTTTAGTCACTGTTCCCTCCTAAATCTTTTAAATTTCTATCAAAACCCCTACATCACATCTTTAGAATTAAAACAAAATATCAATAACTAATTTTAATAATTTAACTTATGAAAAGGCCATCCACCTTCATCAAATATAAACTAAGGAAGGCGATCAAGAGGCTCCCTAGGTCAATAATTGATTAGATGATCCCACAACATCTGATCTAATGATGCTAAGTGTCAACTCATCTTGGTGGAAATCACTTAAAGTCCCTAATCTCATCAAAATAACTCAACAGTGACTATATTTTGAATAATAACTTTTATTTCATAAAAAGAAGGAATTATTTCAAAACCTAGGATAGTCTCGATTGCCTGATCGTTCTCTTCCTCAACCTCTTTCTTTCTTGATGTGAAAGTTCCAGCTTTCTTCTTCTTTGGCTCAATCATTAACAGTCGCTCCAATTTCTTGATCTGTCTCTATTGACTTCACTTTTGGTTGAGGTTTAGTTTCCCTATTTGGTTGCCTAAGTTCTAGCCATAGGACCTTCATGTTGACTATTCTTAGAAAACTAGAAAAGGAACCCTCACTATTAGAAATTCTAAACTATTTTTTGCTCAACTTGAAGTTCCACATATTGGTTCTAACCTCTAGCACTTAGTAGGTGGGGTCACTATGGCGTATCTCAAGAGGAGTCCCTATAGGATTGCTTGACCTTAAGGTTGACTCTAGGTGTTGGTCTGGAGCTAGTTCACCCACTACACTCACTACCACCCACAATCACTCACAACCCTAAATCTTAATTTGTTGACTTTGATCCCTTGATCTTTTAGGAGACTTATGTAGATGGTCCCCTAGACCCACTAGCCCTAGGCTAGTGTTTAGCTAAGACCCGTACATATAAGACCCAAATGGGGAATTCATTGTTCCATAGCTCATGTAATGTGGTTGACACCCCAATTCTACCAAAGTTTCCAATTTCACCTTTTCACCCCCAAACTTACCCAAATTACCTAAACAACCCAAATCCCAATTTGGCTAAAATTCTCAATTTCATCCAAACTACCCAAATTTGTTCAAAAATCATTTCAACCCCTTTGAAAATACCCAAAATTTCCAAATCCACCCAAAAATTCCAAAATTACTGAAATACCCCCAAAATTGCCAAAATTACCAAAATACCCTTGGCACCCCAAATTTTCCCAAAACCTCCAAAATCCCTCTAAATGTCTCCAAAACCAATTTTGATGTTTCAATTGAACCCAATTTGACCATTTTGACCAAAACCCCCAAATTGTCTTTAAGGGTCCCATTTTCTCAAATTTACCTCAAATGTCCATCAATTTGAGCCCAATTTTCTACAATTTCAATTCTAAACTTATATTAAAATTTCATATGACCAATATAAACTAAATCCAAGCCTAATTGGCCCATGCTTTGAGCTTAATTTTGATCTAAGTTAAACCCCCAATTTTGGCCCTATGAATTAATCTCACCTAATTGAACCCCATAGACTACTCAATTTGCCCAATTTGAGTCCTAAACTCTTCATAACACTCCTACACATCAAATTGGACCTTCAATTAACCTTATTGAAGCCTTAATTTCACTTAATTTTAACCGAAGTCCAAAAATCCCCAAATTTGCCTCAAATTGGCTATGTCTCCAATTTCCACCAAATTGAATGCCCTAACCCCGAAATTGACAACCATATTGTGTTTAAAACTCTTCATGACATTCCTATGGACCATTTTCAATCATAAATTTAGAATTAGTCCAACCTTAGCCCAACCTAGACCCAAGTTTAGTCTAACATGCCCAAATTGACCAAAATCCCAAAATCTTTCAAATTGAGATTTCAATTGACCTTGAAATCACTTTAATACTTCACCAAGAACCTTCATTACAATAATCTACATAATGTTGATCAATTAATTGGGCTCAAAATCATGGCAAGTTAAACCCATGCACAAAAATTGACATAACCATGTCTAAGCCTCTAAGTTAATGAACCCGCAGCCACTAAGCACACCTTATTGACCAGGCTAAACCATCTCAAACCACACAAGTAAGATATGGACCAATGGGTCCATAAATTAAGTTATCTCTTCCCATTTTGGGGTCGTAACCAAAAAACTCTTCCATCATCAATTACCATTGGGAGTATATTATATATAAGCCTCCCTCTAGTTCACCTTACATTCTGGCCACCACCCTTGGCCCTGCTGGCTGGCCTAGTGGTCAGAAAACACCAAAAACAAGACCCCCAAGCTCAAATTGAAACCCAATTTCAACCTTAAAAACCAGCTCATCCCAATGGCTCTTTAGAGCTTCTTAGCCCTCCACCTAAGCACCATTTTACACCCATCAATTAGACTTTAGCTCCCCCCTAAGCTCCTTTATTTAATCAGTACCTCCATGGTCAAAGAAAGGAGAGTGCCAAAATCCCTGGAGAAACTCTGTCCAATTACTTTCAGACACTCTCCAAACTTCTGAGCTCATTGCCACCATTTTCCCCCATTGATCCCCACCATGGAAGCCCAAATTTGAGCTTAAACTTTCAGTTCAAACCATAAGATCTCTCCACGATCAACCAAAATAAAATTAATTATGCACACACCATCCCTTTAGCAAGAGGAGTTGATTCCCCAGCAAACCTCCTTCTCGAACAGCCTCTAACCTAGCTCTAGACCAACACCTGAAATCGAGCTTGATCGAATTCATACCTAGACAATACATCAAGGTTTGAGACTTCATCCGCAGTTTTTTTTTGGTCCAATCAAATTTACCAAAACCATCTGATTGAGGCCTCCCCTCTCAGATAAAGGTATTGAGCTCTAACCCTAGCCCGAGCTTAGTTTGAATCTCCATTTGTAATGGCTTGATTTCATACTTGATTAACTATATAAATGTGTTTGTTTTGAGTAGATGAAGGTTTAGAAAAAAAACTCCATGCGATTTGGTTGAGTCTAGCTTGATATCTTAAGGTTTTAGTCTTAACGGCTTATGGGTTAAGTCACTTGGGGACGATAGCGGAGAACCATATGATCGCGCATGTATCCAGCCAACGAAGGAGATCAAGTTGGATGAGCGGATGGTGAATCAACCGCAGGTCGCGTGGCTACTGAATTGGATGGCAACGTCAAATGAGAGCGCACCGCGTGTGAGTTCGGAGCCACCGTAGGTTGAGGTGGTGCCGCGTGGATAAGTAGAAAAATAGGAATTTTTTGAATTATTTTAAATGTTTAAACTTCAAAACTCCATATCTTTCTCTAGAAAAATCATAAAAATGAAAAAAAAATACCCTTGCTCAGTGAACAGAGAAGAACAATGTGGACTAAAACTAAAAATTATTTTCTCATTCCCTGATTTTTAATGAATTAAATACCCACTATGGTCTTTCAATTCTCCATGACTAAAAAATGCTGACCATGGCTTAAAAGTTTTAGGGTTCATTCCTTATGACAGAGGCCTTGTCTTCTGGCTTTTCCAAGGTCAGAGGACACTCTATGTTTCTAGCCCTAATTTTCAAGCTAAGGTTACCATTTTGGTTTTTTTAATTGTATAAGTCAAAATATTACTTGAAAAATTATGGAAATAATTTTAGTAGGTTTCCTGTGGTTAGAGAAGTCAAAGAAAAATAGCATGATGCTTTAGAATATTTTGTAAATTTTTATAATTAATTAAATATGAATATCTTGTGTTAATTTTTGTAAATTACATACTTATCAAAAATCAACAAAATTAATCCCATATTGTTCATAAAAATCATGTTTATTCAATGCAAACATATCAAAATTATTTGATATAGCACTAAAATGAATTTTTAAGGAAACCTTGTATTTTTGTATAAAAATAATTATATCAAATTAAAAATTTTAGAAAAATTATGAAAATTGATTCTCTGAGTTTCTTGTGAAATGGGCATTTAATAAAAATAAAATCAATTTTTGTGAAAATATTTCATTTTTAAAATATATTTTGAATTAAAAATAACTAAAATAATCAAATTTTTTAAAAATACAAAAAATGGTTCAAAATGAGTGAAAATTTCTCCTGATCACATAGAATTCATTACGATATTTTTCCTAATTTTTTTAAGTTAAAATAAAAATTTTAAAAGCTTAAAAATGGATTTTTCATATTTTCCCATTAAAATAATTATAATAAATAAATTAAAAATAAAAAAATACAAAACTTGGTTCTTTGAGTTTTCTAAATTCAGAAGAATCTTTTAAAGTTATAAAAAACATTTTTTTTGTAATTAAAACATTATTTTATATGTAATTTAATCATTGAAATTGATTAAAAATTTAGTTTAAAAAATTATGAAATTTTGCCTAAGTGTTTCTCTGACCTTAGAAACTCATTCACTACCCTTGCACAACAGAAGTCAACTAAGATCAGATAATTCTTAAGTGACGGGCTTAAGTTAGAAAGATGGGAATTCACTTTTCTTAAGACCAAAGTTGAGGATGGTTTGACCATTTGATAAGAATACATGTCATTTAAATCAAATATTTAATAATCACTTTTTCACCTATCATGACTGTTAAAGGCTTAGTAGTGACATAGGCTCAATATATAAACTCAATTGATTGGATTTAGAAGACAACATAATTGGTGACTAACATCTTTAAACACTACAAGTCTGACCTTAATTGTGGGTACCATAATCTTAAATAGCCTAAACTTGCCTTAGGGGCACCCACTCACATAACTTTTGAACGAAACGTCAATTGACTAATTGAGTATCCTATCCTTAGAATAATTACATTTTCAAGCTTCACTGAGTAACGGGGTAGCCACACTCTAAACTCAGATGGTTAATGGAACAATATGATAAGTTCAGAAATGAACTCAAAATAATTCAAGAGGTCTTCAATATAGTTCAGGGTCATACCCCGAGCACATTGAAATCTTTTGGATATTTTGAAGGACAAAGTGAACTTGTCATATTATGTTCTAAAATTATCCAATAGGATCTTATAAGACTGAATAAAATCATTGTCAGGGGTTTGGTAGCTAAACCTTCATCTACACTCACAATTTAAATTACTTGCAATATTATATATATGCATTGCAAGTACTGACCTTTCTGGTGGTGGAACGAGAAGACTCGCCAGATACCTTTTTACAGTTTACAATACTGTCTTTTCTTGTACTTTCCACACTATATTTTTATGCTTATAAAACTTGCATGTTAAATAATGATGTCACCTGACCACAACTTTATATAAGCTTAAAATTATAAGTATTTAATATTGCTGCCAAAGGATTTAATTCCTCACAGCTGTACCAAAACTTAATAACAGCTATAGATTCAATAAATATGGAAGTAATAAATATTCAATAATTGTAAATTCACACTTATCAACGCAAGTATACGTATCACTCAAGTAATATAGAGCTTTAATGGAGTCCTAGATATCGATCCAACAGGGAGTAAGATTAGAACTACGAACTAAGGTTTTAGAAAAACAAAACTTTAATCACAACAACGAAGTTCAATTTGCTTATCTGTCACTAATAGACAATTGAAATAAATATGTAATTTTAATAACTATTAAAAAACTAATTATACGAATTAAGGTTTGAATGTGATATTCAATATATAAGAAAGCATCCTTCTCCTTGTCAAGAAATTATAGTGAATGGTTAAAGTGAATTAGTTCAAATTATATTGTGCCAAATAGGAGCATACCTATTCTTTACCCTTTGGTCCAGGCATAAAGAACATTGACTAATCCTATGCTTGTTTATTGAATCTGTGGCTAGGCTGGGAATATACCTGCTCTCACTTCGGAGCTCCCACGTTCCCCTCACTTGAGGGCTAACATCTACACTTCAACACCCAAACGATAGAATCAAATTGGGGATTTTAGTCTTTCACTCTAAAATCTTCAATTCTACGCCAAATAATTTTATTTCACTATTTATTTGCACCCAACTTCCAATGGCTTTGACCTCCCTGAATCTTTGATGTAATCTTCACTTTAGTTGGAAAACTCAACATATTTTAACAAATGAATTGGTCAGATTGAAAGTAAATTAAGATCGAAGTGAAAAGATCATCCAAATTTCTTAAATATTTTCATGGCTTCACCAATTCAAATCACCATTTCACAAATCTCAAGACAAGGAGAAAGACAGAGAAAACTACTCAGATCTCATGAGGAAAACACAACAAAACTCGGAATTCATATATAAAATGAAATTCATACAAACTACAACAATAAATAAACTTATCTCTAATTTCTCCCCAAGAAAACTCCTCGATGTTCCTCTGAATCTCTTCATTTCTTTACAGCACACAGAATTCCTCTTTGAAGCGGCACAGAGGAAGAAATCTCTCACTTTCCCTCCACTCTTACAATTTCTCAAAGAATTCATCACAATTTTTACACTCTAATAAATTCTCTATACACTAATTGAACTTCTTTAACCTCCAGAACCTCTAGAGTCTCCAGAGTCTTCCCAATTTTTGGCCAAAATCTTCCGTTAAAGTTGTGGATGAGCTTTTCCAATAGTTGCCTAAGCATCCCTTCAAAATTTGTCCTCATCCAAAGACAAGTCGGTCATAACTGCCGAGTTTGTCGTCGGCGGCCTCGAGGGCGCCATCAGCGGACCTTCTTCATGAATTAATTCTGGAGTCTCGCGAAAATCCTGTCGTCGGCGCCCTGTTCAATTCTTCACATTTTGGTCCTTTTTGCTCCAAATTCGCTCTTTTTTGCATCTTTTTGCTCCAATGACCCTAATTCATCATTCCTACAACAAAACATAAAAAATACCTTTATTTAAAGTGCAATATCATCAAAAATAGTATAAAATAGGTATGAAAATCTCAACATATTTTTTTTGTCAAAATCCCCCAAACTTGGCTATTACTTGTCCTCAAGTAATTTTAGTACCATATAAAAGTTATGATCTATTGTAGTAAAGTTTTAATTCAGAAATACAATAAGTTTGATTTAAATAAATAACATAATGAGATTTTCAGAAAAAATTCAAGTAATTGAATTAACTTTGTAATCACAAGATTATCTAGTCATCAAGTTTAAGAGTTCTAGTCTTCTATTCATTTCAAGAATGACTATATATTGCAATATTAAGTCACTTAGAATATTCAAATGGTAGGAACTTCATGAGAACACTACTAGTAAAAGATCTATTCCATAAATATAAGTTCAGGAATGTATTTAAGTTTTCCCTTAGGTAGGTCCAATGAAACCAATTTTTGATTAGGCATATCCTCAAGCTTCTCCTCACTTTTATTTTTTTTCTTTTATTTCTCTTTTTCATTTGGATTGCTTTCAATCCAATATATTTTTCTTTTCTTTTCAGAGATTGTTTTCAGTCCTTTTTTCTTTTCTTTTCAGAGATTGTTTTCAGTCCTTTCTTTTTCCTTTTTCAAGTGAGGATTACTATATCTAGATAGTCTTTAATGATTTTGAACATCACCTTTCTTTTCCTAAATTTGAAACTCAAAGTATTCCTCTAACTTTTACATATTTCATAGCTTTTACATCATTGATCCCCAATCTTTTCTTCTCAAATGAATTTCCAGATTTTTAATACTTCAAAATATAGTTTCCTTTATTTTAAATAGTTAACTATAGTCTTATTCTCTTATACTAAATATCTTAAGTTACAAAATTAATTTTCATTACAAAAATATTCTTTAAATCTACCATAATATTTAAATAGCTACAAAATATAGTTACCTTAATTAAATTCACTACATAAAATCATATTAATAATTTTTTAAAATATTGAAATAGAGGACATCTAATAGTTAATCTTTTTCTTTCCTCCCCCAAACTTAAATTTTTCAATATTAAATAATACAGGTGGAAAGAAAAACTTTAAATATAAATCATACCTCAGCATTTTAGGCATTTTCGTCATTCTGAAATTTTTGTAGGCCTTTTCAAAATTTCTACTTCACCTGGTCTGTAATATTAAAAGCTTTCTACACATATAAATTATTAGAGAAATTTCTGGGTATTGAATTTTGAAATAAGTATAAAAATAAAACATTAAACAAACACAATATTTCCTAACACAACAACAATACTAAACAAAACAATTACAATTAAAATGCAAAATAAAAATCACATTACATTCCAAAATACTACTCAACATCTATTATATTACGCATGCAAATTTAACTATAACACTAACTTTATAAAAAAATTAAAAATCATCCAAATACAACATAATAATAAAAATGAAAGTCCAAAAATACATAAACATCTGTTTCTATTACAAAAGATCACAGAAATAAAAGTACGAGTACAAGTACATCAATTACATTCAAATATCAAAATCCCAAACTATGTCTTTATCTAATTGATCAGCAAGTGGATCGGGGTGATACTGAGTATATCGGGGGCACTCAGGGAAAGTAACATCAGGCTCACCTCTGTAGTGTGGGGCCTGAGCTTCATAATAAGCTACCTCAAAATTTGAATGCCTCTTAAGGTACTCACTATCATAATCATGTCAACGTTCTAAACCTCCAATCCTTTTATTTATTAATTCTATACTCTTTCGCTGTAAGGTCAACTCATTCATCAAATCAGTTAGGGTAGGGGAACTAGAAGGTGGAAGGTCATAACTTGTAGAGGGGACATCTCTACTAATAGAAGGTTCTTGACTCCTACTTCTAGTTCTCCATTTCTCATAGGATTCATAAGTTTTCAAATTGGCCTTACAAATGGGTTTCATAGGATAAACCCATTCTTCATCTCCAGTTTCCACTCTAAAAAGTTGGCAAAGTGCATAAATAAGATCAGAATGTCCTAGACCTCCACTTTTCTCACTCCTTGTCGTAGTCAATATATTCTTAAAAATAATTCTCCCCATATTTATAGTTATATTATTCTGAATACAGAAATTCAGAATAGCTCTATCTCTAGTTACCTCACTATGGTGATAAGTCAATAACAGAGTAGAGGAAATGAAATAGTGCCTCGCCTTAGAGGTGGCATTCAGCATGAAAGCAGAAAAATTTACCCGTTCTCGTTGCTTTATCTTCCATGTTCCTTTCCCATTAGTGAGAAAGTTGATCACATCATTCAAGAGGCCTTCCATAGTGCTGAAGGATTCATATTGGTAGCTATAAGAGTCTGGGACTTCGTTAAAGGTGTTGATGCGGGCAGCATTAAATTCAACAGGAAATCCCCACACTTGAACGATTCCATCTTCAGAATAGATTACGTTGGCGTAGAACTCCTTCACAACATTTGTATCAGCTTTATTGGTGGTGTAACAAAAGTTTTCTCACCTCTGCTCGGTAATAACTCGTTCAATTTCTCCTCCAGGGCTCTAAAAAACTCGAACTTGTATACACTTCTTTCCTTAAAATACTAAAGTAAATCTTGATTGAGCTTTGGCATTGAAGAAAAGAGAGTCGTCAAACTCAATTCGTCTGTTTTGACGTGGAGTCGTTTAAATCTAATCAAATTATAGAAAAATTCTAAAATATACTTCAAATATGCAAATAATGGCTTCCAAAAGTAATTCTAAGAGTTCAACACTAAGTTCCATGAATTTCTTCCCAAATTTTCATCACACTCAAATTTTTTGGATCTTACCTAGAGATGATCAAATCTGGTGTCAAAAAGCCTTGAAATTGTCTCACAATCCAAGATCTCTCAAGCCCTAGGTCAAAAATTGTGTTTTTAGGAGGAAGGGGATGATGAATAGTGGCGGTTGACTGGTCAAAA
>NEWO01000801.1:143040-158777 GCA_003013225.1 Phalaenopsis aphrodite
GTCGTTTGAATGATTATAAGATGACCAAATGATAACACCAGCATGTCATTAAATGCCACTCCTCGAGCAGTTATGAATATGAAACTGTGCCAACTTCAATTTTGGATGTTAAAAGGTCTCTCGATTATAAATACGAAAATATATAATAATGACTTGTAATATCCCTATTAAATAAGAGACAAACATGTAACTTTACTGATACCCTTAGGATCCATTAATAGAGGGTCATTTCTTCATTAAAGGACAATTAAAGTTTCATTTAAAGGCACATTTTCCTTTAGGCGAAATAGCGTTGGGGTTACCTGCCAGTGCTTATTGGATGCAATCTCTTAAAATCAATAAGAAAAAAATATTGAGGCCTTTCTAAATGATTTTTTAATTAAAATTCGGTTCGTCGAACAATAGATAAACGATCTAAAAGAAACATTTTAAATATTTAGAAAATATAACATGAAATCCATTCAATTAAAATATATGGTTGGAGCTTTGACTACTGAAGTCTTCAGATACCTCCTGATGCCCAAATGTATAAAGGCAACGCGTAGAAAATAGGAGCACTATTTAATATTGCCTCTCCTTGAAATGCTAAGGAGGTGGAAAAGCTGACTGGCCACATAGCAGCAATCAACCATCTCATCTCAGAGTCAGGCAACAAATGTGCAACAATCTTCAAAACACTAAGAAAAGCTAAGAGCTTTGAATAGTCGACCAAATGTAAACAAGCAAAACAATATTTAAATCAATCATTGGCCTCACCACTACTATTACATAGCTCAAAGCCTAATGAAGAATTTCCTTATATTTAGGAGCTGGGTTTGAATTCATCAATTTAGTTTGGTGTAGGAAAGGCTCAGAAATCAATTCCCAATCTATTACACAAGTGGAGTTCTCAGGGGCACTGAAGTCAAGTGCCCTATTATGGAAAAACTTACATTTGGTCTAATTATCAACTAATCATGGCCAACACTCATCATCCTCTTAAATCCATGCCCACTTGGTCGGAACATTCAGGTTAGCTCTTGAAGAGGGCTATGTAACTGTCAATTTGACAACATTGTTGTTCCCCAAACGGCAATTAAAGCTCAAGTTGTAACAAAAATTCAGCAAACTTCTTCAAAAAAAAATGCAAGGGGGGCAAAGGAGCTAACACTGGCGACTGAACTTGGACCATCCACATTGATGAAGTCTCGAGTCGAATGAGTATTGGAATCTGACTAGGTCTGTGCAATTTGAACGGAGAGAACCTTTATCATTCGATTGTCCTCAAGTTTAAAATCACCAACAACAAGGAAATATATAAAGCACTAACATTCAACCTATGTCTAGCTTATAAAATGGACATAAGACATCTCCTTATGAAGTTATATTTGCAACTGGTGGTAAATCAAGCTAACGGAGAATTCAAGATCAAAAAAGAAAAGATGGTCAAATACATGAGAAAGTCAAAGGAGAAGATATAGAAGTTTGTAGAATTCAAGATCGAACATGTTGATATGCCAAAAATATATAGTGTTTTTAGACACATTTTTATACTTATTTTTGAGATATTGCGCTTTAATGGAAGGTATTTGTGTGTGTTTCTTTCAAGTATATATAAAAAGATAAAAAAGTACTAAAAGGAGTCAAAAAGGATTAAATTTGGAGTAAAGATGAGAAAATTGTGCTAAAGTGTTTTGGCGCCAAAGGCCCCGCGCTTAAGCGTCAGAGGAAATTATGTGACGGTTTACTTCATTTTGTCAAATTGTGAAGGGACATTTGAGGCACCTATAGGCTAAAGAGGGTGGCTATGACCACTAGAAACAATAACATGATTAGAAGACTTATGAAAGGAGGCATCCTTTGGAGAATACATCGAATTAGGACACATTTTGAAGAGTTATCAAGGCACCTCTTGGAGATTTATAAATAAGGGAGTTAAAACTTTTTGAAGTGTGCTTGAAAGTTCTGAAAAGTGTTAGAATGGGGGAGTTTTGAGAGATAGTTTTGGAGAGATTTTCAAGCACCACAAATTTACTTTATCTTTTTTGTTTTTAGTTTTATTGTGAGAGTCAAGAGTGTTGTAAAAGGGAAGAGATTCAAAGGAACTTCAAGAGTTTGGTGAAGGATTTGAGATAAGTTTTTATCTTTTATTTTTGAACTACTTTTTGTTTTAATCGAGACTTCTTGTTGGTTTGAAAATGATTTATACTTTTGAACTAAAGTGTGGTTTTATTTTCTCCATGGATTTTGAGTAGTGTTTTTTATCTTTTTCCTTAAAATAATAAGTAATTAAAAGTGTTAGATGGAAGTTGTGAAGAGTATTGATCTTTAATGTTGGAAGAAGTTGTGAAGATTTAAATTCATGCACTTCATTTACTTCTTGATTTGGCTTATTCAGATGTTAAAATTTGATATTAGAACATGTAAGAATCGGGTTAGAATTGTCTCAATCAATAATATGAAAGAATCACATGAGATTGTATGAATGAGAATGTAATTCATATGATTTAGTGCAAATAAATTAGAAAATTATCTTTGAAAGTTGTAGAGTTAGAGAACTTTAAAGTGACAGGTTAAAGCCCCTAACTTGATTTATTGTTTTAGGTTTTGATACGAGATGTTAGCCCTCAGCTGGAGAGAATCAAGACAACTTTAGAGTGAGAGCTAGTATCTTCCCTCCCTAGCTGGCAGAACTATTCAAACGTTAGAATAGCCAATGTTCTTTACAGCATCTCTACTAAGAGTAAAAAATATTATTGCTCCTATTTGACACAACACAATTTGCATACTTCCACAATTGAATTCCTATACTTATTTCTGATTCATGATGAGGAGAAAAATATTTTCATATTAAGTGTTTTTCTTTTATATAAACTCAAGTTATCTTTCGAAATTTTCTTGTTTTATCAAAACATTAAAAATACCAAAAAGAATTGAATTTTACCTACTATGAAATTATCTATAGTTTAAGTAATTATCTTTTTAAAATAAAAGGTTTGTTGATAAATAGTGCATATTGCTTATTTTTCCTATGGGTTTGATATTCATGTCTTAATCAAAAAGTGCTATATTACTTGATAACGATAGGTAGCCTTGCGTAGTATCCTAATATATATATATATATATATATATATATATATATATATATATATATATATATATATATATATATATATTATAATGTTAAATTCTTATTTTCTCTAGGATCAAGTTTTTGGTTCTTTTGCAAAATAAGGAAACATAAGTGAAAAATAATATGAAACACTTTGCTATACTGTGCACATAAAAAATAAGTTGGTATCAAGCTTTTGGCGCCATTGTCGGAGAAGATTTCAAAAATTTATTGAAAGCAAATTTCTAATTTTGAAAGTCGTATATAAACATTAAAAGTTATTGTAGGAATATCTTATTATAGTATTTTATTTTTTGTGTATTTTGTTGTATTTTATTTTATGTTTGTGTATGCGTAGTTCAAGTTCTGAAGGACTAATGCCCTACGATTTTGGATTAGAGAGAACAGTTAAAAAATCATGAAAAGCAAAAAAAATTAAAAATTTTGAAAAATCTGTAAAAATTACAGAAATGGCAAACCAAAATGATCAAAATGCTGAAATTCATAAAAAATATAAACATCTACGAGATTATGTCAACTCTACGGTAGATGAACTTCATTGTAGTATTAAAAAATTGTAGTTGCTAATTCATTTGAATTTAAACCTGCTATTATCCAAATGGTATCAAATAATTAGTTTAGGGGATCACCAACTTAAGATCCAAATTTACATCTTGCCAATTTTTTAGAATTGTGTGATACATTTAAATATGATGGTGTATCAGATGATGCCATAAGACTTAGGTTATTTCCTTTCTCACTCAGGAATAAAGCTAAGATGTTGTTGAATTCTTTAGTACCTGGATCTATCAGAACTTGGGGTGATTTAGCATAAAAATTCCTTGCTAAATATTTTCCACCATAAAAAACTGCGAAGCTTATAAATGATATTGCATCTTCTAATCAGTTTTAAGGGGATCTATTTATGAAGCATGGAAACGATTTAAAGAACTATTAAGAAAGTGTCAACACCATTCTATACTAGATTGGTTAATAATTCAAACTTTTTATAATAGATTAGCTCGGTCTCTTAGATTTATTATCGAAGCCGCGGCTGGTGATTCGTTGACGTCAAAACCATTTCATGACGCTTATGCTTTAATTGAAGAAATGACTACCAGTAATGTTCAATGGCCTTCTAAGAGGGTGAATCCAAAGAATTTAGCCAATATTCATGAATCTGATGCATTTACTACGTTAGCAAATCAAGTTGCTCCAATTTCAAGGAAGTTAGACCAATTTTGAATGAATTTTTCTCATCTTATCTCTATGATTGAAGAGAACTCATTAGGCCAAATGGTAGATTCTCAAGCATCATTAAAAACTTTGAATACCATAAATAACAATCAGAATAACCCATATTCAAATAATTATAACCCAGGTTAGAAGAACGATCTCAACTTTAATTGGAATAATACTACGGGTGGTAATAATCAGCAATGAGGGAACAATCAAGGAAACCCATTGAAAAACTAGAACAACCAAAGGAATATTAATTATAGATCTACTTATCCTCTAGATTTCAACAATAATACACAGTTTAAGGAGAAGAAGTTGTTTATAGAATAATTGGTGTTACAGATGAGAAATCAGTTACAAAGTCAAGGAGCTACAATTAGAAATATTGAGAATTAACTTGGACAAATTGCAAATTCATTATATAATAGATCCCAGGAAACACTTTTTAGTAATATTGAAACAAATTCAAAAGACCAAAATAAAGATCAAGTAAAAGCCTTTCAACTTAGAAATGGAAGAGATTTGGAAGGTAGGGACAAAAAGAAACTGAAGTAGAGAGAGAAGAAATTGAATAATCAAAAGAGGATGCTCCAAAAGATTCTGAAGTAGCACAAATGTTTGGCTATGTAAAGTTTATGAAGGATATTCTCAATAGGAATTGAAGATAATGAGACTGTTGCGCCAAGTGTGGAGTGTAGTGAAATTATTCAGAAGAAGCTTCTTGAAAAACTTAAAGATCCTGATAGCTTTACAATTACATGTGTGATAGGAGATATATTTTATGGGAAAGATTTATGTGATTTAGGTGCATACATTAAACTTATGTCATTATCAATATTTAAAATATTGGGATTAGGAGAAATAACCTCTACTACTGTAACTCTGCTGTTAGCAGATCATTCGATAACTTACCCTAAGGAGTTATAAAAGTTGTCATAGTGAAAGTGGATCAATTTATCTTTCTTGTTGATTTCATTATGTTGGAAATAAAGGAAGATAAAGAGATACCTATCATTTTGGGGAGATCTTTTCTAGCCACAGGAAAAGCAATGATAGATGTACAGAAAGAGGAATTAACAGTGCACGTCAATGATCAAATTGTTACTTTTAACATTTCAAGATAAATGAAGTATCCTGCAAAAGGTAAAGATGATGAATGTTTGACGAAAGAAAAATATGTTGAGATTTTCATACCTATTTTACACTGTTTTTTATGATATTGCACTTTAATGAAAGATACTTTTAATGTTTTATTGCAGAAATGATGAATTAGGGTCATTAGAGCAAAAAGATGTAAAAAAGAGTGAATTTGGAGCAAAAAGGACCAAAATGTGAAGATTTGAACTAGGGTGCTGACGGCGAGCCCAACGACACCGACGGCGAGAAATTCTCGAGACTTCAGATTTAATGATTCAAAAAGCCTGCCGACGGTGAGATCGGCAGTTATGTCCAACAATGCATTGGATGAGGACGAATTTTGGAGGGATACTTAGGCAACTCTTGGGAAAACTCATCCACATCTTTAAACAGAAGACTTTAGCCAAAAATAGAGTGTCTTGGAGGTTGGAAAGGTTTTATTATTGTGTAGAGAGTTTACTAGAGTGTCTAATTGTGAGGAATTCTTTGAGAGATTGTAAGAGTGGAGGGAAAGTGAGAGATTTCTTCCTCCTTGCCGCTTTGGAGAGGAATTCTGTGTGCTGTAAAGAAATGAAGAGATTCAAAGGAACTTCGAGGAGTTTGCTTGAGGAGAAATTAGAGATAAGTGTTATCTACTTGTTGTAGTTGTATGACTTTGCTTTTATATTTGAATTCCAAGTTTTGTTGTGTCTTTCCCATGAGTTATGAGTAGTTTTCTCTGTCTTTCTCCTTGTCTTGAGATTTATGAAATGTTGATTTGAATTGGTTGAGCAATGAAAATGTCTAAGAATACTTAGGAATCAAATTTAAGATTTTTGAATCTCTATTTAAGATTTATGAAATGCCTAGGAATACTTAGGAATCAAATTTAAGATTTTTGAATCTCTATTTATTTCAAGAAGAATTGCAATTTATCGTGTTATGGACATTTAGAACATACATATGAAAAAATACTTCATGAAAACTTTACTAGGATTGCAACTAATAATCCAATACAAGTTTAGAAAATGTAATAAAGCTCATTCGTTAAGTTGATTCAAGTGAAGCTAATTTTTGATTAGGCACCTCCACAAGCTTATCCTAACAAATTTTTCTTTTATTTTTTTTCCTTTTTTTCTTTTAATTTAGGATCTTTCAATCCTTTATTTTCTTTTTCTTTTTTCTTTTTCAAGTGAGGATTATTATATCTAGACAACCTTTAATAATTTTGAGCTTCACAATCCTCATCTTAAAGTCAAAACTCTATACCTTTCTTTACTTTATAAATTCATATTAGCTTATGATTTTTCATAAAGTGTCATTCTTTTCTTCTTACACGTAACACTAAAATTCTTAATAATTCAAAAAAATAATTTCCTTTACTTTAAATAGAAAAAGATAGACTTATCCTATCATACCAAATATCTCTAACTTTTGAATTGACCTTCATTATTAAAAAAAACTTTTGACCTAAATTTACCACAATATTTGTAAACATAAGTATAGTCATTAAGAAAAATTTTCTTCCCCCAAACATAAGTTTTTAAGTGATTTTAAAGATATTTTTAGCATAAAATTTAGTAGGTGAAAGAAAACAGTAAATGTATGAAAATAAAAACTAACCTGTAGAGGATTTCTGACTATGAAACTGGGCTCTGGTATACTGCAGGTACTAACTGTAAAACTATATACAAACTTTAAAGAATTAAATAAAACACAATATATTCTAGAGAACTTGCTGAGAATTAAAAATATAAATACAAAAAACTGAAAAAACTCAACTGACAAACTAAATTGAAAATACTAAAAATGCAGAAAAAGTTAAAGTCTACAGTTACTATTATAGATTCAGTTCACAACACAACATAAAAGTTTTTACTACAATAATTTTTAAATAAAAGTACATCACAATACAAACAACAACAATAATCAAACATAAAAAACAAACTAAACTAGACTCATAAATTATCAATCCTCATCTCCTTTCTCTTCATCATCTGAGTCTTCTTCTTCTTCTTCTTCTTCCTAATCATGAATGGGAGTATAAGGAGTGAAAATGGGGCAATTAGGAAAGTCCACATTAGGTTCACCCCTAAGATGTCTTTCCATTGCATTCTCAAATTCAATATCATGTTGTAATCTCCTCTGCTGATATTCATCATTATATGCATTCCTTGCTCCTATCTATCCCAATTGAGTTTGAATATTAACTATATACATTTGTTGAATCATGAGTGGATCCATAATACCTTCAAGCAATGTAGATTGAGAAGTAGATGCCCTTGCAACAGATGTAGAAGGCCTATCTCTTCTTCCATTTCTAGAATCAACAAATGATTCTACTCTCTAAATCATATGCCTCCCAATTGTATTATGTAGATGTAATCTCTCTTCATTTCTATGGGATTCTACTCATGATTTTTCATATAGATTAAAAATCAAGGCAGGGTATCCCAAACCTACAACAGTAGAACTATTAGCTATACTTCAAGCATGTTGAACTATAAGTGAACCAACATCTATTGCCTTCAAGTTCTGAATGCAATAATTTAGTGCATCTCTATCTTTAGTAATATCATCCAAATGATTTGTTGGCAGCAGTCTGGCAGAAATGAAGTGGTGTTGTACTTTTGACTGAATAGTCAACATTGAAGCAGGGAAGTTAACTATCTTGTTATTCTTAATTTTTCATTCCCCTATTTCATCAGTCAAAAATGCAATTACTTCTTCTAGTGATGAATTAGTTATCAAAAAATGTAGCTTATTCATCATGAAACATGTTTCTAAGTCCATAAAAAGAATTGATCTTTTCAGCAGAAAATTTGACCTGCTTAACTCTCACCAAGATGTGTTCTTCAGCAGTGAACCTTAAGTTTGTATAAAAATCCCAAACCATCGGGACAATTGCTGTTGCAGTGAAATAGCAAAATTTTTTCCAATTTCTGGCAAGAAGCAGTCTCTCGACCTCGCCACCCGGGTTTGCAAACACTCGTTCTTGGATCATTCTTTTTGTTTCCAACTGAGTATTATAACTATGCTGGGTTTTGAAAGTAACAAATCTTCGTGCATCGAAGTCCTCGGATGGCCTTCCTCTCTTAACTCGAGGAGCCATTTGGAAATTCTATGAAAATCCAAATATAGTCAAAATAAATCTCTAAATCAAAAATCTAACTCCTCAAGCAAGATTATTTGGTAATAAACTTTCCAACATGTGTTTTCTTCAAGCTTTTTCATCAAAAATCTC
Organism: Phalaenopsis aphrodite; assembly: GCA_003013225.1. Classification (NCBI taxonomy): domain Eukaryota; kingdom Viridiplantae; phylum Streptophyta; class Magnoliopsida; order Asparagales; family Orchidaceae; genus Phalaenopsis; species Phalaenopsis aphrodite. The sequence continues at coordinate 151,731 of NEWO01000801.1, forward strand.
AAATTTCAGATTTCTCAAATCCCTAGTGGAAAGAAAAAATTTCTATGTTAAAGTGAAGCTCTTACCAAGAGAAGATGAAATATATGATTTTAAGCCTCTAAATTCTTCTCTTTCGCCTACAATGTGATGCCCTAGACCAAGGTTTTGGGGTAGAAGCATACTCAAGCAGCCAAAAATGGAGTTTGTCTGTGTGATTTCATGATTTTCTAGGTAATATGGCATGCTCGGAACTTTGACTCATCATGTGCCATGCCTCTAAAAATTTGAGCATCATTCGTCAATCTGGTGCATCATGTGATAGAGCTTAAATTCTTAAGATTTTGATTTCTATGAAAATATACTCCGTACTGCTTTACATCAACCTCTATTTGATTTAAATAAACCTTTCTAAGCATATATAAATATCATACTAACACAATTTTCACAAACAACACAAAAATCACATTTATATATGAAATCAACACTATTACAAACTCACATTTTTTAACCCAACAAAAATTAAATTCAGTGTTCTAAAGCCAACCAACATCCTAGCACTGAAATCTAAACATCAAAATTCAAGACATAAACATAAATAGTGTTCATTAGAAATGAAATGCAATCTAACTTAACAAACTAAAACAAACAATACTAAGAAAAATGTTTTGTGCATAAATTAAGATCTAACATCTTCTTTACTATCGTCCTCTTGAATATCTCCCATAGATTGATAATTCATATATAGGTTGTTGAAGGGTGGATATGGAAATTCATCAGTTGAATTTTCCTCCTCAATCTAAGCATTTTCTTGAACATACGTACCAATCCATCTTTAATACGCCTTGTATATTCAAAATGTTCCTTTAGTCTCCAATCCAGATGATCCAGCATTTTAGTAATATTTCCAATCACATGCATGAGATTTTGCACCTCTTTCTCTATCTTCTTGATCCTCTTTGAAAGTGCACTCAAGTAGTATTAGGGTTGAACAGGAGATGAATTCTGAGATCCTTGATCCATCAGTACATTCATATCATTTTCATCTCTCATTCTAATACAGTTGAAATAAATATATGGATCCATCGGCTTCCAAGGAAGAAGGAATTTTTCCTAACTTTCATAAGATACTTACGATTGAATGCATAGTAAGAAAATAGTGAATGGATGTCCAAGTCCAGTTGCAGATCTATTCATAATCAAACCTAAAACTGATTTCACAATAATAGCTCCAACATCAATAGGTTTGCCAGTTTGAATGCAATAATTCAGAATAGTACTCTCCTTAGTTACCTTACTTATTTTCATGGTAGGCAATAATTTTAATGAAATAAATAAGTGATAGGCTTTTTAAACTGGATTTAAAAATGACAAAGGAAAACTTAAATTTCCATCATCTCTAGTCCCCCAATTTGCATCTTCACTCGTAAGGTGGTAGTAGAGTTCATTCATATTCTCTCTTGTAGGGGTAAAGTTTACATAAAAGTAGATAGGCACATTTTCAATGATAAACATCTCGTTTATTTTTGAAGGAGTGAATTGCACAAACTTTCCTCCCCCATAAATCATTCCTTGGTCAATCCAATGAAAGATTTGCACAAAATTCTTTTACTACAGGAGCAACAACAACAGCAGTAGTGTAGCAAAGCACTTCCCAACGCCTCTGCTCAATAGTCTCTTCTACTCGAGTATTCGGTGTGTTGAATCCTCGATTCACAAATCCCATTTCTTTCATAAGCCTCTTCTTCATTAAAACTCGATCGTGTAATTTTTGTGCATCAAAACTGAGAAACTTTCTCCAGTTGAAAATTCTAAATCTAGCAAAGTTTATAGAGTGGGAAGCCATAGAATTTTAAAAGTGCTAACTCTTCCCTCATTTTCCCCCCTAAATAATGGTTTCGAGTCAATTCTTAGAAATTATATGGAGAAGAAACCGCCAAAAACTGTCAAAAACCAACATTTGACACGTTTTAAATATTTTTGGACCAACAACGCATCTTGCGCCAGCTCTCTTGAAAGTGGCACATCATGCGCCAGTTCCAAAATTTTTGCTGTTTCAATTTTGATCCCTTAAATTCTCAAGTTTTCTATAAAATTAGGTAAATAAGGATGTTTCTAAATATTATATCCAATACACGGACTACAGAAAAACATAAATATAAGTATACGTAAAATATTAGAAATAAAACAAACTTAAAAACTAACTGACAACGATACATATGGGTTGCCTCCCATAAAGCGCTTGGATTAATGTCGTCACCTCGGCATTCCCAGTCTTATTCTGGGTGACCGAACATTACAGTCTCTTTAAAAGTTGGTCTTTGACCATCAAAATATGATTTCAATCTATGCTCATTCACTTTAAATATTCTTCAAGTCTTGTGGTCCTCAATATTAGTTGCCCCATAGGGATAGACTTTTATAACTCTGAATGTCCCTTTCCATCTTGACTTCAATTTTCCAAGAAATAATTTCAATCTTGTATTATATAACAAAACTTCATCACTAGGTTCAAATTCTCTTTTTATTATCTTCTGATCATGCCATTCATTCATATTTTCCTTATAAATCCTCTCATTATCGTAAGATTCATTCCTAATTTTTTCAAGCTCATTTAATAACAATAATCTTTTCTCACCAGCTTCTTTCAAATTGAAATTGATTTCTTTTATTGCCCAATAAGTTTTATGCTCCAATTTAACTAGCAAGTGACAAGTATTCCCAAAAATTAATCTATACGGGGACATTCCTATTGGTGTCTTATAAGTTGTCATGTATACTCATAATGCAGTATCCAATCTAGTAGACCAATCCATTTTACTAGGATTAAAACTCTTTTCAAAAATTCTCTTAATTTCATGATTAGATACTTCTGCTAAACCACTATTCTGGGGATAATAAGCAGTTGCAATTTTATGCATTATATTTTATTTTTCCACCAATCTTGCTATTGTTACATTCCTAAAATGAGATCCTCCATCAATAATGATTACTCTTGACATTTCATATCTTCTAAAAATATTTTTAATTAATTATTTTGAAACACTTCAAGCATCACAACGAGGTAAAGAGATTGCTTCAATTCATTTTGAAATGTAATCTGCTGCAATCAACATGTATATATTTCTGATTGAGGGTATAAATGGTCCCATAAAATTCAATCTCCATGCATAAAAAATTTCAATTTCCAAATTAAAATTTAGAGGTTTTTCATTTCTTTTTGAAATATTACCTACTCTCTAACACTGATCGCATGTTTTGATATATATATATTAACATGTCTAATTAGAGTAGGCCAATACAATCCAGATTGTAAAATTTTATAAACAGTTCTATCGTTCCCAAAATGTTCTCCAAATTTAGAATTATGATATTTTTAAATAATTTCCTGAATTTCTCTGTAAGGCACACATCATTTCATCATTAAATCTTTACATTAATTATATAAATAAAGATCAACCCAAAAATAAGATCTTGCATTCGGAATGAATTTCTTTTCCTATTGTTTTGTTAATCCATATGGTAAAATGCCGCTAACAATATAATTTACAATATTAGCATACCAATGTATTTTTCACCCTTCTACAACATAAAGTTGTTCATCAATAAAAGTTTCATTAACTATTTTTCCATGTCAAGTATTTCTTCTTATTCTAGCCCAAAAAGATGATCGACAAATTGTTTAACAATTCTATTCCAATCGACTACCACAAAATCAAGCTCTTGCATCAGAAGTACCCATCTAATTAATCTTAGTTTAGCTTCCTTCTTTTGCATAAAATATTTAATAGTCAAATGGTCAGTATGCACAACACATTTAGCTCCAATTAGAAATGATCTAAACTTATCAAAAGCATACACAATAGCTAATAACTCTCTTTCTGTGGTAGTTTGATTAATTTAATTATCATTAAGAGTCTTACTAGCATAATATATAACTTTAAAAATCTTATAATATATTTGCCCTAAAACAACTCTAATTGCATAATCACTAGCATCACACATTATATCAAAAGGTTTCTCTCAATCTGGTGAAACAATTATAGAAGCAGTGGTCAATTTTTTCTTTAAAGTTTCAAAGGCTTTAAGTTAATCTTGATTAAATTCAAATTTTGTATCTTTTAGTAATTTTTGAAAAATCTTTAAAGTATCTCCGGTAAAATCCAGCATGTCCTAAAAAGCTCCTGACTCCTCTTATTGTGGTAGGTGGAGGTAGGTTCAATATAACTTGTTTTTTTGCAGAAGCTACTTTTATACCATTTTTAAAAATTTTATGCCCAAGAACAATTCCTCCTACAACCATAAATTGACATTTTTCCCAGTTCAAAATGAGATTAGTCATTTCACAATGTTCCAGAACTTTTTCTAAATGATATAAACATATTTTGAAAGAAGTTCCAAATACAAAAAAATCATTCATAAAGACTTCAATCCAATTTTTAATCAAATCACTGAAAATTGACATTATACATCTTTAAAATGTTGTAGGTGCATTACATAATCCAAAAGGCATTCGCCCAAAAGCAAAAGTTCCATAAGGACTAGTAAATGTAGTTTTATCTTGATCCTCTAGAGCAATAGGTATTTGATCATAACCGTTAAATTCATCTAAAATATAAAATAATTTATGCCCAGCTAATCTATCCAACATCTAGTCCAAAAAGGGTAAAGGAAAATGGTTCTTTCTAGTGGCAGAATTTAATTTTCTAGAATTTATGCAGATTCGCCAACCGGTGACTTGTCTTGTTGATTTTAATTCATTATGCTCATTTGTCACTACAGTCACACCTCCTTTCTTTGGAACACAGTGAATTAGACTAATCCAAGTACTGCCTGAAATATGATATATTATTCCAACATCTAACCATTTTAAAATTTCTTTCTTTACAACTTCTTTCATCGTAGGATTTAATCTCCTTTGAGGATCAACCGATTTCCATCTAATGGCTTTCTTATTTCTTTTTAAAGTTTCCAACAATTATTTTTTCTTGTGTATTAGTTAATTCTAAGGATATTATAATAGGTAATGTAGATAAATCTCCTAAAAATGCGTACTTCAAATGTGAAAGAAGTGTTTTTAGTTCTAGTTCAGAAGGTTTCTCAATAGATGGAATCAAATTCTTGTTACCTTCTATAGGATCTAACATTTCAAATCCTTCCTGAACATAATCCATATCTCACTTCCATAAATTCATCTTGAATTTTATCATCATCTTGATATTCCATATATTCCTTTTTAAATTCTCTTTTAAAAGTTTTCTTGAAATATTCATGGCTTAAATATTCATTAATATCCATTCTAAAGCATTCAATCTCTTTCTCTTATGTAGGGTATCTCATTGATTTTGCAATATTAATTGTATCCTCTTGATCACTAGCTCTCATAGTTAGTTCTCCTTTCTACACATCAATCAAAGCTCTTCTAGTGGCTAGGAATGGTCTTCCCAAAATGATAGGAATTTCTCTATCTTTCCCCATATCTAACACAATAAAGTCTACAAGAAAAATAAATTTATTGAATTTTACAAAAAATATCTTCCATAACTCCTTTAGGATAGGTAATTGAACGATCAGCTAACTGAAGAGTTATAGTTGTAGGTGAAATATCTCCTAAGCCCAACCTTCTTAAAATTGATAACGGCATAAGATTAATACTGCCTCCTAAATCACATAAAGCTTTTCCATAAAATCGTTGGTCAATAGCACAATGAATTGTAAAAATTTGAGGATCTTTAAGTTTCTTAGGAAGCTTTTTCTGAATTATAGCGCTACACTCTTCGCTGAGTGCTGCAGTCTCATTATCTACAAACTTCATTGTCTTATTAAGTATATCCTGCATGAACTTTACATAGCTTGACATTTGTTCCAAAGCCTCAACAAATGGAATTTATCGTTAATTTCCTCTAATTTTCCTAAAATTTTGAAAATTGATTATCTCTATGTTTCTGCTTCAATCTTTGAGGAAATGGAGGTGGTGGTCTTTCTATAATGATTTTCATTAGTTTAATAGGATTTTCTGCTTCAAAATAAAAAACTTCACCAGATTTTTCATTTTTCGCCTCATCTTTTTCAACTTCAACTTCTTGTTGAACTCTATTTTCTAATTTTTTCCACTTCTCAGTTGAATAACATTAATTTGCTCTTTTTTCTGATGTTTAAGATTTACTTCAACATTACTAGGCAATGTTCCTGGAGGTCTATTGCTAAGTGCAGTAGCAATACATCTCAATTAATTTCCCTTGTTTCTAAAAACAGATCCTTGACGTTGTAATTGACTACCCATTTTTAATATCAATTCTTCCATTGATAGCTTTTTAACCTCACCCTACAAATTATTAAAACCTGGGGGGAATAAGGTTTATAAGCTTGATTCCCTTAATTGTTGGAGTTTCTAAATGGGTTTGCATCAGTGTTGTTTTCCATTACGAATTTTCAACATTAAAATTATTGTTACTCTAACTAAGGTTTGGATGATTCTTCCAACCAGGGTTATAATAATTGGCATAAGGGTTATTAGAATGATTTTTTATTTCATTTAAAGTCTCATAAGAAGATTGAGATTCTATCATTTGTCTCAATGAGTTTTCTTCAATCAGAGGTGCTATCTGAGAATAATTCATTCCATTTTGATCTATCTTCTTTGATATAACAACTATTTAGGCAGCTAAAATATATATAACATTAGAATCATGAATACTAGCTACTCTTTTTGGATTTACCCTTTAAGAGGGCCATTTAAAATTATTTGTAGCCATCTCTTCAATTAATTAATACGCTTCATCGAATGGTTTTTGTTTCCCTTCATTTTTCTCTTTTTTTATTTTAAGAGGAGTCGCCAGCTTGTCGATTGTCGTATACTTCCCTCATTCAAATAAATCTCCCTCCTGAACCACAGAAATGATTAGAATATGAGAGGAACAGAATAAAAAGGGACATACGACAAAGAGACAAACAAGAGAAAAAGTAAAACGTGGAGAATCTATGTGCGTAAACCTCGCAAGGATATGTCAAGAATGTTCGCCCAAACAAGATCAAACGGATGCACCTTAAACCAACATTCACAAAAGAAGT
>NEWO01000801.1:163280-182068 GCA_003013225.1 Phalaenopsis aphrodite
GGAGTCATTCAGGGTCATCTGTACCACTTTTTTGTTGGTTGGGAAAAAAATGATAATCGGCATATTTTAAGCCCGCACGCAAAATTGTGGTGCAACGAGCGTTTTTTTCCAAGTGGAATCAACATTCCAAACTCACTCGTGTGATCCGTTTCGTCATTCGGGAAAAATATGAACAAGCTTGCTGGCGCTGAGGTCAATTTGAGCCAAATTCCTGCATGACGCGTGATAACAATTTTTTGCTGATCACAGGTGGACACCCTATACTTATGACATCCAAAAATTAATGCCAACAAAGGACCCCCAACAAGTGTGTTGCGCCACTGAGGCACAGTGCACTTGTTGGCATCATCCTCAAAATGAAGCCTTCCAGGGTAGTCGAGGTGACATTCTAAGAAAGAGCTAAAAGAAAACCTCAACCAAGCTAGATAAACTGGATAGGGTATGCCAGTCGAATCCAGTCAACCACAAAAATGAGTTCAGAGACCATAGAGGCATGACCTAGAGGAATTGGTTCAGATGCCATTGAGGCATAACCATAGAAATAGGTTCAAAGGCCATAGAGGCTTAACCATGAAATGTCTAATAACACAATACTCTCGTAAACCGGCCCAAAAGGGCATGTGGTTCGAGAAGCATCGAAGTATAAAGCTATAAGAAGCCAAATGTGTCCAAAAAAACAAGATATCCTCATATTAGAGCTGATCCTAAAGTCACATGGCTCGAGGAACATGGCTAGAAATCCAAAAAGCATCCAAAGATGGATTTTTCTCATAATGAGCAGACTGGCTCAAGAAACTTGGCTATAAAGCCAAAGGGTGTCTGAAAACAAGACACACTCGTACTGAGCAAACTACAACGGAGTCGAGCTCGAGTGACATCGAATATATGGCTATATAAAGTCGAAGACACTCTCATAGGCAACCGACCGAAACAGGCATATGATTCGAGAGGCTTCAAAGCTAAATGGCTACGAAACCCGACTTTGCTCAAAATAAGGTCTTATCATCAAGGGTCGGCCAAGTGAAGGCAATAGTTCTGTTGATCGGAACGTTAAATGATCATGGAGGTATGTACCCTGATCAAAATAGTTTAGGAGGTTTGTATCTTGACCAAGCATCAAATAAAGTAGTAAGTATGTATCCTGCACAAATATATTAAATGTTGTAGGATGTATGTATTCCGGACGACATATAAAATAACACAGAAGGTATGTATCTTGGCAAAATATCAAATGAACAATCATGCGGCATAACATCCTGAGGTATCACACTCAAAGTATAGTCGAATATCCAAGTAGTCCGACTGACATGGATCAGTGGTAAAACCGATATAACATGTCATTTGACTTAGTGGACAAAACCATCAAAAGTAGTCAATAAGAAGATATGGTTATATGACCAAGATGGTCTAACCATATGAGTGCTTCCACAAGCACTAACAAGACGTCTCTTGCCATAAATTCTCTCATTTAATAAGCTAATGTTTGCTGAAGAGGTATTGAGTGTCTCGATGAAGACATGGGTCAGCTAGCTAACTAACACAACATGTCGCTCGATGGTAAAACCAACCAAACCAGTCGAAACTACCAAATTGGGTTAGATATTGGAAATGTCTAATACCAAGAGTTCTTTTACGTCAGCACTAGAGAAGCAACTTTCGCTGGGGATCCATGAATCAACCATCAGACTAATACAACATGATACTCGACATGACGGACAAAACCAACCAGATTAATTAAGAATATCAATGGGGTCACATGACCTAGAACGATCTAAACCCCAAGGGTGCTCCAAATGAACTAGCAAGGAAATTCTCATTGAGGAATCTCCCATCACTTAGCAAAGTAGTTTTGCTGGGGAGACATCAAATATCCAGGTGTAAACATGGGCCAACTGAGTGACTGATACAACATTTCATTCGATGGGGCAGACCAAACCAACAAAACCGATCGAAATATCATCGAGGTGGACTCAAAAGTCCAAACGTAGGGTGCTTTAAGCTAGCACTAGCGACGTAAGTCTCGCTAAAAGGTCCCTCAAAACTAGCGAAGTAACTATAGCAGGGGAGAGCTCAACAGATATTTCCAACAAGAACTGACTAAGGCAATTCTCGTCGGGAAAAATGCTGGAGCAAACGTCAGGCATCAAAAGCGGCTCTGACAAAGGACATAGATTGGATAGATAACAGACAAATTCTAGAACCAATACGACATGTCGCTCTGACAAGGCAATGAAAATTGACCATTTCAGGATTATCAAAGAGGGTGGATGAATAGAACTTCCAACCCTATATATGATACTGCTACCAGAGATTTGGTAGCATGTATTCCACTGAGGAATTGCTGTAGTATCTAAGAATGGTTGGTCAAAACATAACTTTCCAACCACAAGGGTGTGTTGCCTTCAGGTTGACCTAGAAAACATCCCTTAAAAGGGAAAACACCACACTCATTTAAAGTTAGCGGAATGAGCATATCCGTACAAAGGTGTTGTGTTCAGACCCTATGTAGAAAATGTAATCAAAACAGAATGCTAGCAAAGGGCATGGCTTTACTGCATAAGACAAATATCAATCGAAATTGACTTCCATCAATCGATATATTGCAAAAGGTTTGCTAGGCAAGATATGCTAACAAGCGAATGCCTAGTCATGAAACTAAGCTCAGATACTCTAAAAAGAGGGTATCTTCCACTCTCATTTTGAGTGAGTGGGGAAAAATGTATCTACCACACCCATTTATAATGGGTGGGACACGCTCGTTCAGACTCGCTCGAAGCGAGGAATTATAGAAAAATATATAAGAGAAGTACTTAGCTTCTCTTACACTAATTACTGGTTGCGCCAGGTATAAGCCGCCCAAAGGACTTCCACTTTGCCTGTGTAGCAGTTCAGAAATCAGTTTTAATAGATGTTCAAGACCTCTCTTACATGAAATAACACAAACAAAAGGGTGGGTGTACGATATGTCGTACCACATGCCCACTAATAAGTATAGTCAACCTCTAAAGGAAGGACTGACGGACCCAGAGGGTCAAAGCATAAAGCGTAGAAAAAGGTGGGTGTATGATATGTTGTACAACATGCCCACGGGGCTACTGAGAGCATTCCATTCCATTCATATATATATATATATATATATATATATATATATATATATATATATATATTGGCATATATATTTTTTATCTCTAGCTTAAGCTGTTATCAGAAATGATCTGGTGTGACATACCAAATCGAATTATCAAATACACTAGACGATTAGAACATAGCAACCCTATATATGGTACTTCTACCAGAGATTTGGTAGAATGAATTCCACTTGGGAAATACCACAGTATCTAAGAATAGTTGGTCAAAAAGTAACTTCCCAACCACAAGGGTATGTAGCTCTCAGGTTGACCCAGAAAACATCCCTCAAAAAGGAAAACATCACACTCATTTGAAGTGAGTGGGAAACTCTATTTTGGACCCATATTAGGTGCTCAATAGAATAAGGGTGTCAAGGAAAGAGTCACAACTTTCCCGAATAAAAGAGGTATCAATCGAACTTGACCTCGGTCAATCGAGACACGTAAGAAGGGTTGGGAAAAATAGAGTGTACTAACCAAATGGTGTCTAGCCATAAGGCACAAACTAAAACATATACCATAAGAGGGAATACATCACACTCATCTAAAGTGAGCAAAACGAGCATATCCGTAGAAAGGTGCTCAGTTTACCCTATGTAGAATGGGTAACCAAATAAGAATGCTAAGAAAGGGCATGACTTTCCTGCATAAGGATAATATCAATCGAAATTGACTTCCGTCAATTGGTAACATTACAAAGGGTTATCTCATGGAACGCTTAGTTATAAAGCTGAGCTTCAATCTTCTAAAAATAGGGCATCTTCCAATCTCATTTATGATGAGTGGAACAAACGTATCTACCAAGCTTATTTATGATGGGTGGGACACGATCATTCTGACACGCTCGAAGCGAGGGACCGAAAAGAGAGGATAAGAGAAGTACTTGGCTTTTCTTACAATGATTACTAGTTGCGCCAGGTATAAGCCACCCGTAGGACTTCCACTTTGCCTATTTGACAATTCAAAAATCTTTTCTAAGAGATGCTCAAGACCTCTCTTACGTGCAATGAAGCACAGAAAATGTGTGGTATGATATGTCGTACAACATGTCCACAAAGAAGGCTAGTCAACTTCCAAAGGAAAGACTACCGGGACCCTAGGGTCGACACATGAAATGTAAAATGTGATGGGCAGAATCCTAGCCTGAAAGGCAAGTCAACTTCCAAAGGAAGGACTGTCGGACCCATAGGGTTGACACATAAAGTGTAGAAGAATGTGGGTGTACACTGTGTTGTACAACATACCCACGGAGCTACTAGATCCTTTCATCCCATTCATATTTTTACTGACATATTTTTTTATCTCATCCATAAGCCGTTATTAAGAATGATCTGATATAACATACCAAATCGAACTGGTATGAGGAGTTTTCTCGTCATTCGTATCCGGGTGTCAAGAAAATATTTTCATTTTGGAGATGTCTTTAAATCCATTATTGATCTATCAGTCATCCCAATGTCACTTAACAATTCTCTAAACCTCAGTATTCTAAGGCTCTTATCAAGAGAATTTTAAAATCAAAAAGTTCTTTATATCGAAACTTTTGATTTCCCGCTCACCTCAAGCTTCTTCTCAGGAGTGCTGGCCAAATTTCACTCTTTAAGGCCTTTTTGCACTTTTTTTTCCTGAGAAATACTATATCTTGTAGAGCTTCTTTTGTAATAAAGTAGTTTATTTTGACTCAAAAGTCTCCCGAAAAAGATTCTTAAAATTTCATGATCCATTACTTGTTAAGTTTCCATTGGTCTAGTTGAATGGAAAAGTAAGAGATCTAAATAGTCTCCGAAACTAATAACATCTCAATGACACCTATCTAGTCATTATGAGGTGCTCTCATGACTTAGGTGAAACTTCATTAAAGTAGGGATTCGGTCCTTGTGACTTAGTTTGAATCTACCAAACTATGAGGATTTGCAAATCCTAAGAAGGTAAATACATGGTCTAGCTTAATCTCATCCTCAGGATCTATCTTAGGTTCAACCTCAAGAATTATTAAAGGTAAGCCCAATATAAGATTAACCGAGGGGCATGATTCCTTTTAGAACCATCTCAATGGCCTCCAGAAATTGGAGTCGGAGCATCAATAGATGCAAAGATATCTCAGCCAGATAAGTAAGGTCTAACCGATAACGTCGGATATCAAGGTATCACGACGAGTAATGGACTGATTGTAGAGACAGAATGCTTTGATCCGTTCAACGTAACTATCAATAAGGTGATAAAAATCAACCAAGTCAAATAAGGTTCTGGATAGTGAGGCACCAAATCCTAGTCAGGTTCAGATCAATTGACTAAATCAAATGCTTAGACATGTAGAATGGTCTTAACAACAAAATTCACACATCAAGAGCTTAGCCAAAAGGCAAACATAGCTCGAACTGAATGAGGCACTCTCAAATAGCCTGGGGAGTGTGTATCTAGGCTAAACATGGATCGATCAAGACTAGCAAGATCGTCTAATAGATACATGTCATCAACAAAGAGGTTTCAGGGCATCCCTCAATTGGAGTATAGAATATCCATACTAGCCTTGAATAATAGGTGAAAAGAGGTAGGAAAAAATACTCTTCAAATAAAAGACAATATTATGATGTTGCATGGAACCCTTAGTGTGACACTTATTTCCACTGTACCAGATGTTGTGTCGGGTATCATTGTGATCATGTTGGAGTGGCTTTTGCCCTTATTTGGTGTGCCTACTCTTTCTATAAGCTATAAGGAAAATATTATGGCTTCCTCTTCATCGTGCTATATGAATTTGTCCTATGTTGATAATGGGAGGTTTGGGGTGTACCCCCATCGATTCTCACCTTATTTGAGAATAGAGGTTGATCGCTCTGCTTTGACAAATACCCAGTGCGTTAGGCAAATTCCTGCCATCACGCCTCTTGAAAAATACTCATAGTAAGAGACTAAGGTTCTCTTGTCGGTCCATTATGAGGCTCATCTACAACATAGGACAAAAAGTGAATATCCTAGCCTCATAATGGACCGATAGGAGAACCTTAGTCTCCTACTATGAGGGCCTATAGAATAAGAAGAGTAAAGAAGTTTGTTTGGACATTTGAAGGGTCTAGGTAAGGAACTTTTCTTATGAAAGAGGACCCAGTCCTCATAGAGGTAAACTGCTCCAATAATCTTCTTGGCAAGGAGATCTGTAGATGAGCCATCAATATGGGCCATAGAATTAGAGCAATCTACATTCTAAAGAGGGGAAACCTCACAACTATCATGGTTGGGGTGTAATCCACACAACCAGACAATACAATAGAGTGATTCTCAGCAAAGGGAGTGCCAAATTTCCCATCAACTGGAACCACGACAGATAAAGAGACATACGGCTAGTTCAGCTGTTGTAATTGCAGCAATATATTTTTATTCCTCTGAAGCCCTTGCCCAAAGTAGGGACAAACGATACCTCAGAGAAACCCAGAACAACGGGGCTGGGACGGTCGTCAAACCAGCGAAAACATTTCCCCTTAATCAGGATGTTGCTCGATTTTCTTGGTTAGAGAACTCGTGGTCTCAGTAAAAACAACATGGACTGCAAGATGAGAATGGTCTGCATCCTGGTGAGGAAAGATCCCCCACACAATCCTTGCTTGAACATAGTCCATATTGTCATACATAAGAGAAAAATGATTCTCAGCTAACGGGATTTGAGCATCCTCCCGTGCCTGAACCGAACGGAGTCATGGTGGGGACATGGTCCACATTGCCAGAGGACAAAAAGGGTGATTCTCAGCCGACAGGACATAAACATGATCCTGGGCCAGAACTAAAGAGATTTATGGTGGGACATACCACACCGCAAAGGATAGTGTCATGAACAGGTAACTCTAGATCTCTTATTGCAACATCTGGGAGATGGAAATCCTCAAAACACTGAAGGACTATAAGAGAGGCCAGGATATAAGAAAGAGTGTTTTTCGGGCATCTCCATCTGGTACCAGCCTCTTCCTCAAAGGAAATTTAGCATCGATACGAGTTTCTACAACGAAAGTAGTGTCACATGTACAACTTCTCCTTTTCAAAGGAGGGTACACAACAAGCACCTGGTGGGGATGTAATCCACAAAATCGGGGATAATAGCAAAACGACTCACAATTTGGGGGCAAAAGGCAGCTCCTAAACTGGAATCGGAGAGGTATAGAAACCTAAAGAAAAATATGCTGCTAAATTTTTAACAATCTATTCCTAGTCGTCCTGGTCTTCCTGCCTAATCAGGGGACAGGTGGATACTCATGGGAACTGAAACAAAAGAAGAGAGTTGAGACAAAAGTCACAACGGCGACAGTAGTGAAAAACATACTGCTAGCAAAAGAATCACCTACCTATGGCAGGGAGATCCATGAGAACACAGAGGGATTGGTCAGGAAAAGACTGTTAGGTGCTACGGTGCTTTTGTATCGAACATCAGCCTCTTTTTGAAAAAAAAGCGAGCGCGACGCCAGCCACTACAGCAAAAAGAGCTCGATAAGCACGACTCCCCTTTTAAGGGGGAGGGCACAAATAAAATGCCTCAGAGGGAGTAGGAGAAACTCAATATGCACATCCCCAATTTAAGGGAGAGGGCATAGAGTGAAACGCCTAAGAGGGCATAAAAATGACTCAATATGCACGTCTCCTCATTTAAGGAGGAGGGAACAGAATAAAACGCCTAAAAGGGCATAGAAACGACTCAATATGGATGTCTCCCCATTTAAGGGGGGGCATAGAGTAAATGCCTGAAAGGGCGTAGAAACAACTCAATATGCACGTCTCCCCTTTTAAGGGGGACGACACAGAGCGAACGCCTCATAGGGTGTAAGATCACGTAAAGTAATTCCACTTGGGTGCTCGAAGGAACTTAAGGTTATGACGCCCTTAGGAGCACAGAAAGTGCTTTGGGAAAAGGCAAAGGGTTCCCCCAGCAGTGGGGATCATATCCATCTTCTTGCTCTTCTGCATAGCGGGGCAAAAACGGGATCATATCCTCAGCGGAGTTGTTAAATTTTATTTCCGTTCATTTTTTACTTTTTTATTTTAAAAGAAGTCGCCAGCTTGTCGATTATCGTATACTTCCCTCATTCAAATAAATCTCCCTCTTGAACCACAAAAATGATTCGAATAGGAGAGGAACAGAATAAAAAGGGACATACGACAAAAAGACAAACAAGAGAAAAAGTAAAACGTGGAGAGTCTATGTGCGATAAACCTCACAAGGATAGGTCAAGAATGTCTGCCCAAATAAGATCAAGCAGAGGCACCTTAAACCAATATCCATGAAATAAGTATCTACGTAGGCTACCCATAACCAGAGAGTCAGGTGTATGTACCTTTTCTAAGGTCAAGAGCACTCTCAGAGTAACGTGTTTTTACTGGTTAATTACCCAAAAATTTTCTCGATAAAAGGTGTTTCGCTTCAAATTATCATAAATCTTGGTTATGGGCAATCAAATGAAGGTTATTTCATGTGAGAACAGTCCCGATAATTCAAAGCTCATGCTAAGCTATCAGGTAGAGAGTGAGTCTCTCACATGTCAAACGGGAAGTGGCTAATCAGCACACGGGGCCCACTGACTAACCTAAATCATCTTGATGGGCATATCCCAATACGTCAAAGCACGTCTGAGCCAAAGGGTAGAGGACAAATCGTCGTATCCCAAATGGGCGGCACCTCATCAGCATCGGGCTGTCAAGGTGATATCAACAAGGTCAAAGAGCAACAGGGCTCAAAAGGGCTCAACAAAAAAGAAGGTAGAGCGATCTTAAAAGATAGAGGTAACTGGGTCGGGGTACTAAGGACCCATCATACACAGTTACTAGAACCCTAAGTCTACTTGGTCGTGAAGGTACTCGACCCAAAATATCCTGAAATCCCGGGTCAGCAATCCGTGAATTGCATCATCCACGAGAACCTCGATAGCCCTAAGATCAAAGGAAGGAAACTCTATCCTATGATTATAAACTGGAGCTCCAAGAGGTGAAACTTATACCTATCGAAATGACAAGGATGCCTCAGGAAAGAAAGAGAAAGTGTAGGTTCAGCTACAAAGCTGTAAACACTCCAACAAAAGGACTTACACCCCATCTAGGTTGGGGAGCCTTCTAACACCCTAAGCGCATTAGACAACCACCTATATAAAGGTATGCTAAGTCAGTTTGGTTGGAAAAGTATGGGGACTCCTCCTCGAGACATGTAAACATGAATGCAGTTATCTAGAATGATCCTAAATATTGTGGAGGCCCTATTAATATATGCAAGAAATTAAATGTTGTAATTTTTAAATCCTAATAATTTTAATCCTAAATTTAAATTATCTTGAATATTTTAGTTAGGATTTTGTAGAAAATTAAAATTTCAGGTTCCTTAATGAGCATATGTTGTATCGTGAAATCTCAGATAAGACACATAAAGAAAATAAGAAAAACACATGTAAGTGCAGACATGCAACTTGATGCAAAAAAGCAAAGCAAATCAAACCAAAATAATAAACAGGCTAGCACCGCTGGGTCGGCAACATATCACAGAAAAGAAAAGGGCAGTCGGACTCCGCATATACATGCCCGGTCCTAATTCTATACATCAATATAAAATACAGAATTAAGATATGGGGCACGAGCATCTGCTCCTGGTCCCCTCCACGTGGTTTCCATACTAACGTCTCTGAACCTGTGCCCGTATCTTATTTCTGCTACAGGACTCTCCTAGACTCTAAAAAAACACATAGAGAAAAGAAAAAGACTCAATCCTGCATGAAAACAAGTGTCAGCGGGAAAACTCACATGCACATAACGTATCATGAGCCATGCCTTAAAAGTGGGGGAGCTAATAGCACTTGCAAGCAAAAGGGTCAGAAATCATTACTTTCTCCCCCATAGCTGTAACTGTGTGTGTATAAAAATAGGCATGGCTCTCTGTAGAAGAACGACCTAACACACTATCACACTTATGCAACATGCAATAACATCACAAGCATAATGCAAAAGAAAGATACCTGGCTAGGGCAACCAATCCAACAGAGAACAATAGTCAGACATCAAAAAGACTATCTAGCACCCTAAATCCTAGCCTAGCACACCATCTATCGAGAAAGTGCATCGACCTAATATATAAGTGAGGGGTAAGTCTAAGTATAATATGACTTTGACGGGGTCTTCACACCGGCCCCATCCTAAAGATCTGAAGGATCTAAAGGTTGTCAGGAAGAGCGGTGACACAAGTTAGATCTATTAGATCTTTAGCATAGTCATACTCATATCAATCCCGATGACTTAACTCGCATTGCTTATGGGATCAACCCAGCAAGCAATGTTTGTTAAGGCATCGCGACCAACACGGGGTCACTCTCATAACAAACCTAGCTCACTATCCATGCAAATATGCAACTGCAAACGCTAATGCAGGAAAATTAAAACATATAAATAGTGATAAAGAGTATTTCATGAAGGCAGTGATTCATAGGAATGGACATGTCGTAGTGGCAAGGGCCCAAAAAGAGGGTATGTTAGTAAGGCAATGACCCGAAGGTAGGCATGTCGTAGCGGAAGAGGTCCGAAAAGAGGGTATACCGGTAAGGCAGTGATCCGAAGGTAGGCATGTCGTAGCGACATGGGCCCAAAAAGAGGGTATGTCGGTAAGGAAAAGACCCAAAGGTAGGCATGCCATAGCGGTAGAGGTCCGAAAAGAGGGTATGTCAGAAAGGCAACAACCCGAAAGAATGCAACTCAAGTAGATGATATTGATTATAATAACAAACATGTACATGCACATACACAACATGCAAAGGAGCAAGTGGTCGGTTGATCGGGATGGAGTATCCGGTCAAACTAAAGTGTTGTGCCAATCGGGTCGGGGTAGCCGGATAAAACACAAGTGACGTGACTAGTTCAGAATAACTGATCGAGGCATAAGTGGTACCGACCGGTCCGAGACGATGGATCGAGGTATAAGTGGTGTCGGTGCAAGTGCAAGATGCAAGGTGCAAATGCAAGTGTAATGTGTAAATGCAAGGTGCGAGGTGCAAATGCAAATGCAAGGTGCATAGTGCAAGTGCAAGTGCGATATAGGACATATAATATGTAACATACAAGACATGCACATGCAAACAATGAGGTACAAATGACCACATATGATACCGAGCCACGCTCATACTAACGACCTCACCTAGGAAACCTAAGGTTTAGACCCTTAGATATGCGATCTCGCCGCCTCTTGCTTTGGTAAGGAAATGTGGGGAGTTTCCTCGGATCTCCGATGGGAAGAACTTTCCATGATGTCATGAAATGGGCTAACTACAAAGCTTTTCCCATTTTGTAAACTCCTCCAGATTTTGCAAAGCGAGCCAGCTATGAAGCTTCTCTCATTTTGCCAAGTCTGACCCCTAGCTTCTCTAGGTAAAGCTGGGGAAACCCAAAGCAAGGGGAGTGAGGGACTCCGACCCATCGAGACTTGTGCTATAGCTCACAACAAAAGGGAGACACTCAGCTCTGTGAGGGGTGTTTGGTTACGCCCAAGAAGTCCTAACCTAAAGGATCGCTCTAGGAAATCGACGATCAATTACATAGGTATGTTGACGAGCCGACTCACGTTGGCGCACACACCCCGTTTGGGCAATCGAACCCAAATGCCTAGACACCACTAAACCTAGGGCTAGCTAGAAGTTTAGGGGATCTCACCACCGTGACGATTGCAGACGCATTCTCTTTACTTGCTCCAAGCTCGCCATCGCCAATCCATGCTCCATTGTGCCTCGTAGAACGCACACTGGACAAAAACAGACCCAATAAGGGTAAGAAAGGAAGGGATCAGTGAGGTATGCGAAGTACCAAAAATAAATAATTTAGCATATAAAAATATGCAACTCCAAAAAAAGGTGGCAACGCTCCTCGATCGTTCGACGATGGTGAAGGAGGGGAACCCACAAGGTAAAAGATGCATGCGCCTCCTCGAATAGTGGCAACGCTCGCTGTCCAGCGAGGTGACATATGCTAATTTATCGGCGGTCAATGCTGAAAGCGAAGAGGGCGCAGGAGAAAGCCCCAAAAAAATTGACGTCTCTCTTCGTCGTTTTACTCCGGCAAAAGCACAACACCAGCAAGGTGAAAGCTGGTGAGGTGAATGAAATCCGGCAAGGTTGGTGGGTTGTCCAAGAAAAAGAAGAGGAAGAAGAAAGAGAAGAAAAAGAAGAAAAAGAGACGAAAAAGAAGAAGAGGAAGAAGAAGAAGAAGAAGAAGAAGAAGAAGAACAACAACAATTAGGAGAAGAAGAAATAGAAGAAGAAGAAGAAGAAGAAGAAAAATTAGGAGAAGAAGAAGAAGAAAAAGAAGAAGAAATGGAAGAAAAAAGAAGAAGAAGTAGAAACAGAAGAAGAAGACGGATAGTGGAGCGGAGCCAGTGGTAAGCGGCGCCAGCGACGGAGGAGAGGGATCGGGAGGAGTGTCGCGAATGGGGAGGAGGTTTCGCGATCGATCGCGATTCTGAGGGAGAGAGGTCGCATCAGTTTTTTTTTTTTATAATATATATATATATATATATAATATTATATTATATAATAATAATAATTATTACATTATTATAACTATCGTTCGCATATTCTTCTCCCATACACATCCTCATGGCGAAGTGGATGTTCTTCTTGGCTAAAATTGGCATTCCGGACACATTGGCGTAGTCCGTTTCATCATTTGGGGTCGTTTGGGCCACTTTTTTTACGATTGTGCCCAAAATGATAATTCACATATTTTTACCCCACCTGCAAAGACGTAGCGAAGTGAACATCCCCTGTAAGTGAAATCCACATTTCGGACGCACTTGCGTGGTCCGTTTCATCGTTCGGAGTCATTCAGGGTCATCTGGACCACTTTTTCGTTGTTTGGGAAAAAATGATAATTTGCATATTTTAAGCCCGCATGCGAAATTGTGGTGCAACGAGTGCCTTTTTAAAGTGAAATCAATGTTCTAAACTCACTCGCGTGGTCTGTTTCATCGTTCGGGAAAATTTTAACAAGCTCGCTGGTGCTCAGGTCAATTTGAGCCAAATTCGTGCATGGTGCAAGATAACAAATTTTCGCCGATCACAGGTGGACACCCTATACTTATGACATCCAAAAATTTATGCCAACAGTTTTAACATTAAAGATCCACAAGCAGCAGTGTCAATTATTGATCTAATAGATCCAACAAATTCATTATAAAAAGTTTGAATTATTAACCAATCTGGCAACGTATGGTGCTGACACTTTCTAATGAGACCTTTAAATTTTTATCAAGCTTCATAAATTGATTCCCTTCAAACTGATAAAAAAGATGTGATATCAATTTTAAGCTTAGCAGTTTTTAAAGGTAGAAAATATTTAGATAAGAATTTTTGTGATAAATCTCCTCATGTTCTAATAGATCTAGGTACTAATTAGTTTAACCACGTCTTAGTTTTATCTCTTAGTGAAAAAGAAAAAATTCTAAACCTGACAGCATCATTCGACACTCCATCATATTTAAATGTAGCCATAATTCTAGAAAACTAGCAAGATGCAAAATAAGATCTTTAGTACGTGTTCCCCCAAACTGATTATTTTGAACCATTTAGATAATAGCATGTTTAGGCTCAAATGAATTGGCAACTACAACAGGGTTTTGAATACTCAAATGAATTACATTTGTTGTAGGATTAGCATAATCTTTTAAAGATCTCTGATGATGTTCATTTTCATTTCCAGCATTGTTTAAATTGCAAGCCATTTTGTTAAAACTATCTTTCTCTTTTTGTTGTTTTCAAATTTTTCTAACAATTCTTTCTAACTCAGAATTGTAAGGTACTAAATTTTCAGATCTTACACTATGCATAAAGAAAAGAATCAGATAATTTTAAATAAGCAAACATACTTAAATAAGAAATTATTCTAACAAAACTACAAACACTCTTTTTTTTTGAAATAAAATAAAGTAAAATACTAATATTTTCAGTTACTTTCCTGGCAAACGGAGCAAAAAACTTGATGCGGGCAAATTTAGTGTGAGAATTTTGCAAATATTTTTTAATGTTGCAAATTTACACATGACAGATATATAATAAATATGCAATATAATCCCAACAAAAATACTTTTTTATAAATAAATAGTTTATCTTTTAAAACTCTTTTTAAATTGTCAAATCCCCATTAATATCAACACAAATATATGTATCACTCAAGTAATAAATGACTCTAATGGAGTCCAAGATATTGATCCCACTAAGAAGTTGGAAAATTCTAAAGTAAATTATCAAAATTAATTTATAACAGAAACAAAAACAAAAGTAAAAGTAAAGTGTGAAGTTTGAAAATTAACTACTCAAGTGAATTTAATTAAAATGCAAATGTAAAACTCAAAAAGTTAAACTAAACTAAATATTAAACTTTCAAAAGTAAAATTATGAAAATTAAAGAAAGTTTTTGTTGTGACTAAAAGTTCAAATTTAAGAAAACATCATTCCTCTTTACAATAAGTATATGTATTGTGAAGAAATTGGAATCTTTTGAAAATATATATAAAATCTATTTTGTGCAAAATAGGAACAATCCTATTCTTTCCTCCCTTTCGAGTGCTATAAAAAATATTAACTAATCCAGAGTTTGGTCCCAAATTCCATGGTTAGACTGAGAGGATACCGGTTGCCACTCCAGAGCTCCCACTGCTCCCACCCGTGAGGGCTAACAATCTTGCATTACTTTCCATTCAACTGTACCAAGTTGGGGATTTTAATCTGTCACCTTAAAATCTCCAATTTTGCATCCAACAATGTATATTTTCATATTTATTTGCACACAATCCCATGGATGACATATTCTCCCATGAAATCAAATGTGATTCTCTCTATGTTTTAGAAATCATATCTCATCTAACAACATATGTCTTTCAATAAGTTTTAACATCTCAATTGATCAGATCGAAAAGTAAATAAAGATCGGAGTTCAAATCATCACAAATTATTATCATTTAAAACTGTGGAAAATAAAATTTATTCTTCACAAAACCATATCTCAAAGTAGGGAGAAGGATAAGGAAGACTACTCATGATTCATGAGAAGGATATGGTAAAACACGAATTTCATATATAAAAATAAGTTTACAAAACAAAAGAAATAAAAAAACAACTTATGTCACAATCCTTCAAAAGCAAATCCTTCGAAGTTCTCTCCAAGTCTTTCTCTCTTTACAATCACTCCTAATTCTCTCTTAGAAGTGTAATGAAGAAGAAATCTCTTACCTTCCCTCTCTTCTTACAACCCTAGAAGAAAATCTCCTCTTCTCTCTCTATCTCTAACTCACGCCCCCTTTCTCTCTCTCAATCTACACACAAAAGCCTCATTCAACTCTATGAAGTCTTCATCTTTTATTTTGGGCAGTCTCCTTTGGAAAAAGAATTCAAAATTTCCTCCAAAATTCATTACAAAAGTCAACTCTTTTGAATTCAAAAGATGTTTCATTTTATCCAAGAGTTATATCCCTTTATAAAAGAACCTTCTGAAGTGTCTAGATGCATTGAATTACTCTAAGAGATGTGTCGAACAAGTGTCTTTTTGAAATTTGCACAAAAATTTCTCGAACTACCTTAATTTGAAAAAGTAGTCCCTGGTGCATCAAGCGTCAGTTCTTTGGGTTTTGGCGCATCATGCGCCGATCTGGCGCATGATGCGCCAGAATCCCAAAACTCGTTATTTTGGCTCCAAATTTTGTCTTTTTTACCATTTTTGCTCTAAATGCCTAAAAATGACATACCTGCAATAAAAACAAAAAAACCCCCTTTCTTTAAAGTGCAATATCGCCAAAAATAAGCATAAAATAGGCACTTAAAATAGTATATTATTTTGGTGTATCATCACCTAAAGCAACTAAATGGTGAGGTTAGGGTTCCATTTACGTAGACTACTCTACCAAGGAGAATTTCATGGTCAAAGTGGTTGGGTATCATCAGGCCTAACCGTAATTTAGCCAAAATTTGACCAATTAACCACCTTTCCCTCCAATTAGACCTTACCCTACATGATCATGATAAACACAACGTGGAGGTGAACCTAATTAATAATGTGTCAGCCCCATGTTATTTTACTTAATTAGTTAATGAATTAACTAAAAGAATATTTAAATTCCCTTAATTTAAAGGCTAAGAGGGACCAAAACAAATTAGCCTAGGTCCAACCCTAAGGGAAAACCCAATCCAATTCCATGGCCCATGACCCATTCCTAATAGATCACCCAAGACCCAATAGTCACCTAACATGACACATGAGTGACACAACAAGTCAACTCAACCTAAATACACTGACTAATAGGTGGCTTAACCTCATCCAACATGACTTATCATGGGAAGGCATACATGTCACTTAACCCAAGCCATCTTTGACCAGCCCTTGATGAGTCAAACAAAATTAATTATGAACTATATTATCCACCTAAGAAGCTTCCAATCAACATAGAGCCCTCCCCCTTGCCTTCCTAATCTCCATTCTCCCTTGCCTTCCTTGTCTCCATGCTCATCACCATTTTCAAGCCACCATGGAAACTTGAAGAGATTACCTCCACTGCCCAAAATCCTATGACATTCCTTTAAGAATTCTCAAAGAGCCTCCCGAGCTTCTCTAAACATTTAAGAGCTTTCCTGTGGCCTCACATGGCTCTTTAAAGAAGCAACCCGAGAGACTTAAAGCACCACCAAACTCTTTATCCAACCTCCCAACCTTTGCTACTTAACAGAGTAAATGTAACTCCTAACATAGAAAATTAATCCCATGTCCTTAGGCCACCAACAAAACTAGAAACCCTAATTTCTCAACTCTAATCTAGGATAATTTTTGGCCTTGACATGAACACTTTTCAAAATTGAATTTAAGTGTACCAAAAGCTTCTCTCAACCTTAAGGCGATCTCCCAAATCAAAATTAGTGCTTCCCAAGAAACTAATTGGTCTAGTTTATATTTATGGCAAATTTCAATTTAAATTAGAGCAAGGAGGAGGTTTTCATTTAGGCAAAGCTCTCAGTCAAGCCCAATCAAGGGCTCACTACTTGAGACAAGGTATGAATCAAAATCCCTAAAATTAGCCTCAAGTTTTGTATTATGTGAAAGAAAGGAACACTCCATGCTCATTGAATCATTGTGACAAGTTTGATTAGCTTAGATCAAGCTATAAGAACAAACCCAGAGTGATTTGGTTGAGAACAAGTGAGATCTTAAAGTTTAATCATAAACGGTTTTCAATTCATTGTCATGTGGGGACGATGAACAGATGTCGTTTGATCCCAATTTTTAATATGTAAGGATTTATGAAGTTGACACCACTACAGTGCCAAAAACTTTATCCTTATATTAAAAGTAATTTGTGTAAAATATATATAATTATAGGCAATTATTACTGGGATTCTATGCAAAGTATACGTCTCGTTATCAAGTAATAAATAAATTTCTATTTAAGCCCCAAATATCGATCCCACGGGGAAGGTGTAGTTTGGCAAAAGTAAGTTTACTAGGAAATTTACAGAAAATCAAACAAAATCAGTGTTACTAATTTCGAATGTTGAGATGTTATCAAAACTAAAATACTTAAATATTAGCAAAACATAAATGCAAAGTTTAAAAAGTAAATACTAATCTACAAACTATGTTTAAGTAATGAAGATTTCTTATTTGAAAAGCATCCTTCCCACTATAATGAGGTTCTGATGAAATGAGATGAGATAAATGTTTATAATATGTATTGTGCCGAATAGGAGCAATTATAAGTTTATACCCTGATATAGTGTATGGAAAATCATTAGCTAATCCTAGGTATAGTCCCTAAATTCGTATAGGAATGTCTTGGAGCGAAAAGGAGTCACTTTCTTGATGAATTTTGGCACCATATAAAGGCCAAGGTTGGTTCTCTGGGGTGCCTCCAAAAACTCTTCAAAAATCATCTAAATACTTCGAACCTTATAGAAACGGTGGCTAAACCACCTTTACGTCGTCGGCACTGAGTAAAAATTTCAGTTGTTTTGTTGTTCTATGGCATCTATGCTGCCCTTGGCGCGGTCGGCATGAAGTAATTCTTCAAAAATGTCATTTTGACTCCAAATTCCATCCTTTTTGCTTTTTTTTCTTTAATTCCTAAAAATCAACAACCTGCAAGAAAACATCAAAATATCTTCAATTAAGGTGCAATATCACCAAAAATAAGTATAAAATATGGGTCTAAAAATGCTTATATTTTCGGTATATCAAAATCCTTCAGACTTACATGTTACTTGTCCTCAACTAACTCCTCTACTACATAAAAATATGATTTATGCTAAAGAATTTAACTTCTAGACTTCCATATTTAAGTTATCTAAACATAATAGTATAACTTAAGAAAAATTAAAAAAAACTCTAGTTAATACTAAAGGTGCTAAGATATTCAGTAATTAAGTCTAAGATTTCTAATCCTCTATTTTTATCAAGAAAAATTGCAATTTATCATATTAAAGTCACTTAGAAAATTCATAAGAAAAAGAACTTCATAAAACTTTACTAATCATTAAGCTAATACTCAAATAAAAAGTTTAGAAAATGTGTCCAAGTCTTTTTCCTTAAGTTGATTCAAGTGAAGCCAATTTTTAATTGGGCATCTCCTGAAACTTCTCCCCACATCTCTTTTTTTTTTTACTTTTCAGGATCATTGTT